>VMDR010009785.1:0-32503 GCA_007922815.1 Macrotus californicus | reverse complement strand
GCCAAGAAATTTGAAAACCTGGGTGAAATGGACAAATTTCTAGAAAAATATAATCTTCCAAAACTAAATGAAAAAGAAGCAGAAAGCTTGAACAGACCAATAACAGTTGACGAAATTGAAGCAGTAATCAAAAACCTCCCAGCACACAAAAGCCCTGGACTGGATGGTTTCACAGGAGAATTTTACAAAACATTTAAAGAAAAGCTAACCCCTATCCTTCACAGACTATTCAAAAAAATCCAAGAAGAAGGAAGACTCCCAAACTCTTTTTATGAACCCAGCATCATCCTAATCCCAAAACCACATAAAGACACAACAAAGAAAGAAAACTTCAGGCCAATATCGCTGATGAACATAGACACTAAAATGCTCAACAAAATATTGGCAAACTGCATCCAGCAATACATTAAAAAGATCATACACCATGATCAAGTGGGATTCATCCCAAAGGGATACAAGGATGGTACAATATTCGCAAATCAATAAATGTAATACACCACATAAACAAAAGGAAAGACAAAAATCACATGATTATATCAATAGATGTAGAAAAAGCATCTGATAAGATATGGCATCCTTTATGATAAAAACAGTCAGCAAAGTGGGAGTAGAGGAAGCATACCTCAACATAATACAGGCCATATACGAGAAACCTACAGCCAACATCATACTCACTGGACAAAAACTAAAAGCTTTCCCACTAAGATCAGGAACAAGACAATGATGTCCTCTTTCACCACTTCTATTCAACATAGTATTAGAAGTCCTAGCCACAGTGATCTGACAAGAAAAAGAAATAAAAGGCATCAAAATTGGAAAGGAGAAAACAAAACTGTCATTATTTGCAAATGACATGAGAGTATACATAGAAAATCCTACAGACCCCACCAAAAATCAACTTGGCCTAATAAGTGAATATGGCAAACCAGAAGGATACAAAGTCAATATTCAGAAATCAAAGGCATTTTTGTACACCAACAATGAAATACCAGGAAAACAATCCCATTTGATATAGCAGCAAGAAAAATAAAGTACCTAGGAATAAACCTAACCGAGGAGGTAAAAGACCTGTACTCAGAAAACTACACAACACTAAAGAAAGAAATTAAGGAAGACACAAACAAATAGAAGAATATACCATGTTCATGGACTGGAAGAATTAACATCATCAAAATGTTCATACTCCCCAAAGCAATTTATAGATTCAATGAAATCCCTATTAAAATACCAATGACATATTTCACAGATATAGAACAAACATTTCAAAAATGTATATGGAACTGTAAATGACCCCGAATAGTCACAGCAATTTTGAGAAAGAAGAACAAAGTAGAAGAGATCACCACACCTGACATCAAACTATATTATAAGGCTACAGTAACCACAACAGTCTGGTACTGGCATAAGAACTGACACATAGATCAATGGAACAGAATAGAGAGCCAAGAAATAAACCCAAAGCTCTATAGTCAATTAATATTCAGCAAAGGAGAAACAAGCTTAAAATGAAGTAAAAATAGCCTTTTCAACAAATGATGTTGGGAGATCTGGACAGCTACACGCAACAAAATGAAACTCGACCACCAACTTACACCACATACAAAAACAAGCTCAAGATGAATAAAAGACTTAAATATAAGTTGCTACACTGTAAAAGTCTTAGAGGAGAACATATGGAGGAAAATCTCAGATATTCTACGCAGCAATATTTTCACCGATATGTCCCCTAGAGCAAGGGACATAAAGGAGAGAATAAACAAATGGGACTTCATCAAAATAAAAAGCTTCTGCATGGCTAAAGAAAACATCAGCAAAATGAAAAGAGAATCAACTGTATGGGAAAATATATTTGCAAATAATACCTCAGACGAGGGTTTGATCTCCACAATATATTTAAAAATTCACACAACTCCACTCCAGGAAGACAAACAATCCAATTGAGAAATGGGCAAAGGGCCTGAACAGACACTTCTCCAAGGAGGACATACAGAGGGCCCAGAGACATATGAAAGGATGCTCAGCATCACTAGCCATCAGAGAGATGCAAATTAAAACCATCATGAGATACCACTTCATACCAGTCAGAATGGCCACCGTAAATAAATCAACAAAGAAGTGATGAAGAGGATGTGGAGAAAAGGGAACCCTAGTACACTGTTGGTGGGATTGCAGACTGGTGCAGCCACTGTGGAAAACAGTATGGAATTTCCTCAGAAAACTAAAAATGGAATTGCCTTTTGACCTGGCAATTCCACTGCTAGGATTATATCCTAAGAACCCTGAAACACCAATTCAAAAGAACCTATGCACCCCAATGTTCACAGCAGCACAATTTATAATAGCCAAGTGCTAGAAACAACCTAAGTGCCCATCAGTACATGAATGGATCAAAAAACTATGGTACATTTACACAATGGAATTCTACACAACAGAGAGAAAGAAGGAGCTACTACCCTTTGCAACAGCATGGATGGAACTGGAGAGCATTATGCTAAGTGAAATAAGCCAGGTGGTGAAAGACAAATACCATATGATCTCACCTAAAAGAGAAACTTAATCAACAAAACAAACAAGCAAGCAAAATATAACCCAAGACTTTGAAATGAAGAACAAACTGACAGTAACCAGAGAGGAGGTTGGAGGAGATAATGGGGGGGGGAAATGGGAAGGGTCGTCAAGGAACATGTATAAAGTACACACGGACAAAGTCAAAGGAGGGTAGGATTGAGGGTGGAGTGGGGGGAGTAGTGGAAGGAAAATGGAGACAACTGTACTTGAACAACAATAAAAAAGGAAGAGAAAATAAAATAAAAAAGGAATAAAAATTAAAAATAAAAGAATTACAACAAAAATTAGTAATCTTCTATCCTATCCCTCCCATTCTTCTTAGCCTAAATCTTGAGAGTCACAATTTTCAACTTCTTAAGCTTATTCTTATGTTTATTTTCTTATTTGCAAATGATGTACTTATATTGACTTCTCAATATTAAATATATACTTATAACTTCCCATTATGGTAGATGAACATATAGCTCTCTACACCACCACCTTTACCTTCCCATCCTTCAACTTCCCAAAATAATTACATCATAAATTTTAGTTGAATCATGAGCTATATTTACACTATTTTGATTGTGAAAATACTGTTTCACTGCATGGCCAGGTAGCATACTGTGATTAAATTTCCCTTCTTGAAGAATTAATTATTAGTCTTTATTGACTAAAATTATGGGTTTTTTCCTCCTAGTAGAATGTAGTCTCAAGATAGCAATAAAGATCAGTTATCAAAAAAAAAGAAAGTTATTTTTGGCATGACTGATTTGTGCTCTGAAATTTTATATCCACTCCCCTATTTTAGAGAGAAAAAAATTGAGACTTATAATAAATACCTTTCCTAAATTCACACAGCTGTTAAGAGGTAAATCTAGAATTAAAATTTAAGACTTTTGCATTTAGTGCCTATGTTCTTAAACACTGTTTTCCCCATGGAGATAATGGCAGCACCCCAGGGATGTTTTACAAGAGGCCAAGCCTCCCTGGAGAACCCAGGTTTTCAAACTTTAAACCAATGGTTTTGAAACTGTAGTATCAGAGAAAAGATCAGAAAATTTGCATTTCCTAACAGCTTACTGGTCAGGTGACACTGATGCTGCTGGTCCTCCACTACTCTCTGAAAACCACTGCCTAACTGAGTAGGAATTCCTAAGGACCTGTCGTGCTGCCTCTCAGTCAGAGCCATCTCATCCTGATGGGAAGAAAGGACACGAGACACTGCCCAGCCTAACCCCTGACCCTGCACTATTCCCCAGAGACCCCTGATGAGCCATGCAGGCAGTCTGAAGGAGAAAAGAAGAGTGATTTCTCCACCCTGTTTTGAGTTTAGGTTTTAGTGAAGAGGAGGTTCAGAGGACCAAAAAAACTTGTTTCCAATACAGTATCTGAATCTGAATAGCCCTATTAGTACTATAAAAAGTTACTAATTTCTTAAGGAAAAAACCTTAAGTATAAAACCTAGTGGCAAGTAATAAGCCAGAAAGGAAGACATTAAAGAACCTGGTCTCTGACTGGTGACTGTCAATTTATAATCAGCCATTGATGGCCATTGCAAAGCCATCAGGTACAATATGCAAACAAGCTAAGAGAAATGTCACCTCAGTGCCACCTCATGTAGGGAAGAAGAAAAGTCACTGAGTTTTGGAGTTTTGGAGCCCCAGGGGTAAAAGGAGGCACCCTATCTATTTGAGTCCTTTGCCCATTTTGTAATCGGATTGTTTTCTTTTTTGTTGTTGAATTCTTCATATATTCTAGATATTAACCCTTTATCAGATGTGACTTGCAAATATTTTATCCCATTCTGTAGGTTGGTTCAAACTCTATTGATAGTGTTCTTTGATATACAAAAGTCTTTAATTTTGATAAAGGCTAAACTCTTTTCTTTCGTTGCCTATGCTTTTGGTGTCATATCCAAGAAATCATTACCAAATCCTGTGTCATAAAGTTTTGTCATATCTTTTCTTCTTAAGAATGTTATAGTTTTAGGTCTTACATTTAGGTATTTAATCCACTTGATTTTTGTATATGGTATTGGATAAGAGCCGCAATTTTCAACCAGGTGCACCACAAGAATTTTTAAAACATACAATACCCAACTATTTAGTCAAGGACATTGACCTCTTTACCCTTAGATAAACAAATAAAAAATAAATTACAATAGCCAACAGAACAATAGATGTCTATTGTGAATGAATCAAATTTATGCCTTTTTGTCAAATGAGCAAAAATATACTTTTTGGTGTGCCACAGAATTTTAGTAATTAATGTGTGCAATGAGATGAAAAAGGTTGAAAATCGCTGGGTAAGAGGAAGTTCTTATTTTAACATTTTATTTAATTTTTCTTTAGTATCATTTAAAATATTTTCTGAGTTTATCTAAAACTTTGTATCTGAACATCCTTCTCACAAATGATCTCAGTACTGAATTATTTGAAAAGGAATTCTTCCCTAAAGTTTACATCCATGTATTCCTCCAGGATCTGTCCAATAGAACTTTCTGTAATAATGGAAATTTCTCTGCACAGTACAAGACAGCAGCCACTAGCCACATGTGGAGCAGTCAAAATATGACTAGTGTAACAGAGAAATTGGATTTTTAATTTTGTTTAATTTTAATTAATTCAAATTTAGTTTAAATAACCTTGTATGGCTAGTGGCTAACATATTAGAGAATGAAGTATCTATAGATGATTCTCTAAGGTTTTTTTTAACCAGAAAGTTTTATACTTGGACTGTATTATTCTAGCTTTTCACACAAAAGCCTTCAGAACCTCAAATTAATCGTATATCCTTATTTAAAATTAGATCTAAGAAATGCCATAAGAAAATGCCCTTGGATTTCCTGTAGAATTCCTATTAAAGAAATCACATTTCATCATAGTCTTTATTCCCTCTATAAATGCCCTTTACGACTGAGTCCCCTCATATCCAGTATTTTCAAAACATTTTTTAATCTCTTGGCAATATGGTGTGCTTCCTTGAATTAAATAATAAGTCCTTATAATCATTCATCTTTGCCTTCTTTTCTTAGTTGCCAAGAAACTCAGAGCTAAGAAGAAGTACTTTTTGATGAATTGTAGTTGTTCCTCTTAAATGTAGTTTTCTAATATTTTATTTTCTTCCTTCCCCATTCTATGCTCCCACAAACTACTATTTTGCTTGTGATCTACTTTAACTGTAGTCATTTGTTACTATCTGTTTCTTTCATTTTCTTTTGGAATAAAAGCTAGCCAGATATCCAGTAATGTGGCAATTTCGACCCCAACACTACTCAGATACAAATATAAAATGTAACTTTTTCATTTTCTATAACAGTTTAATTTTCCTAATGAGTCCCCAGTCTTCTAGGTAGTGGCCAGGGTGGGGAAGGGCTATATTTAAACTTGCCAGTTCTAGATACCTCAGCCTCATCATGTTGAAATAATCCATTTCAGTTACATCAGCAACTTTTGAGTAAAACGTTCAGTATTTATTTTTTCCTCTGCCTGTATAGTAGGTTAAATAGTACCCTTCTACCCCGCCACCAACATTTATGTCTGCTTGGAATCTGTCAATATAATCTTATTTCTTCTTCTCCAAGAGATCTCAAAGTGGGGGACAGGGCATATAGTAAGCCTCCTCAGCTTTCAGCTTCCCTCTCTCCCCATCTAACACCAGCCCCACATCCGGGATACTGATCCAAGGAGGGAAGTCGGGACTCAGGGCCTGACACTGGCTTCCTCTGCCTCTGGATTCTACATCCCCCGGACTGAAAGACACCAGCTTCTCTGATTTCCCACGTATTTCACAGCCTTGGCTTATAGAAAAGCCTAACATCCAAGTCTCCTAGCTTTTGCTGCATTAAAGGAAGCTTAAGAAACTTAGAAAACATTTCCTCTATTTCAAAGTCTGATTTTCAAGCCTGGCTGTGAACTCAAACATCCCATTTTGGATATCAAACACTTAACATTGATTCATTCCTCCTTTTTGCATTTCTGTGTAATAATCCTAATCCCTCCCCAAGGCAAGGAGATGCCCTTGGCAGAACAGATGGAAATTCACACAAGCACTAAAGACAGACAAGACAAACAGAAATATGTTGATGATGATGATGATAGATAGATAGATAGATAGATAGATAGATAGATAGATAGATAGATAGATAATTTTATATTAGCCTCTTTTCAGGAAGATAGAAAGAAAATAAATTTCACTCCTTAATTTTAAGTGAATTAGTTTTGGATCTTGTCATTCTTGTTGAGGATTTTTAAGGTCCTGAATTACCTAAAAGTAGTAAGTCCATAGATACTACCCTTGAAGAACATACAACCTCACTGGAAAGAAAAGACATGACGTGTGCAGAACAAGACAAGCCCACTAAGGCTGCGTTAAAGCACATACAAGTAGCTCATCTGCCTGCCGAAGCAAGGCAGCAACCGAAGACCCCTGGCTGTGGGGGCACAGAGGAGGAAGGCTGAGAGGAGTGGGGCAGAAGTAGTCTGGGCACTGCGGCCCATTTCAGGTCACAGCGCACAGAAAAAGAAACATCGGCTTAGCGTGCTGGGAGAAACTCGAAGAGATTGAAGGAGAGGGCCATGTATACAGTACTTACTGAGAAAAAAGTATTACTTTGAAACCCTAATTATAATTTTAAAAGCCAATTATTAGGAAATATATTAAGTATGAATTTGCATAAATTTCAAATAAATCTCTTTCTGTTTTTAAAATGAGAAATATGAACTTGCAAGAATACAACTTTTTTATACCAAGTTATGCCAATGATAGCAAAACTGCCAACTCTTTAAGAATGATATCTTTATATTCTTGAAAGTCATCATCGGTGAAGGATTCTGCACAAGTACATGCTAAAGAACTATTTTTACAATTATCAAAAATGTACAACATTGAAATTATATTTAAGGATTCTACTAATGATCATAGGTTTTATTGATAAAAGCGATATTTAAATGTCTTGTGATAATGTGAAGGGATTTCTAATTCAATCAAACCTTTGTATAAAGACAGTTTCAATTTGCAGAAAGTGCATGTGTGGTTAGGTAACGAACTAGCAGCTGCACGGACAAAGATTTACCAGCCAGATAGAGAGAAGGAGCTGAGCTATGTGAAGAGGAAGATTTAGAATCACCCCTGGAGCTACACCCACGAGGAGCCCCTGGACTCCTCATGTCACACCCCTTCACTGCCCACTGTTTGGGCTTGTGCCTTACTTACCTGGGGACCTGGAGCATGAACTGGACTCACTAGGGCTGCTTGTCTACACCAGGCAGGGACCCATTCTGTGGCTGGCCGCTGCAGTAGGAGTCCAGATGGTAGAGCGATTTAGACACAGAGTGCGCTGTGGTGGATCCGTGCAGCACCTACGTACGTCACTCGTGCCCTTGGTCTGGGGGCCCATACGAGGCTCTCAGGCTCTGCTCCTCCCTGGCACTCTGTGAGGGGCCCACGCACAAATCAGCTTGAGTCTGAAGGTGACTCACTAGGAGCTCCAGCAGGACTAACTCCAAAAGTTGAAGGGAGAGAGAGTTCATAGATACACCTGTAACCCATGAGAGACTCGTAGAGGAACTAGAATGAGAACATCACTTCCAAAGGCCAGATATGACAATCAGCTGAGCACATATGTAAGGGATGGAAATAAGACCAGAGAAGCTGGGTGGAGGGACCAAGTTTAGAATAGGTGAGGGTACAATGGATGGATAAGCCAGCCAAAATCAGGCACTATAAGCTAAGGACCTGGCATGCGATTTCATAATAAAGACCCACTAAAAATTATTTACCCAAGTATAGGCTGTGCTATTCAATACAAAAGCCACTAACCACATGCAGCTACTTAAATTTAAATTCATTAGTCACATTTCAAGTATTCAGGAGCTAACATGTGCCAATGGCTACTGTATTAGTCCAACAGGATAAGTAAAATAAGCAAGTCCCAAGGGGAAGTGCTACATTAGAGAACACTCCTTAACTACTGATACGCACTTTGCGTTTTTAGCATTGGGGAGTAATCCAACACCTAAAAGTGATTCAATTCCTGCCTTCGAAGACAAATTTCGACGATAAATTCTTTAGTAAATTTCTTTTTATTTCCCTTCCAAGCCACAGTCCACAGGTATGCTGGAGCCAGCTCCTACCAGCCCCTGAGAGCTGATTGTTAGGTTTTTTTCAGGAGTTTTGCAAGCCAATCACTAAACATAACCAGTGTTAAAAATTAAATTATGTAAACTTACAATTAAATAAATTATGTTAAAAACAAAGGTTATAATTACTCAAACTTACTACTTCCCAGTAATTTTTTCCACATTTTACTATCACCTATGTTACTGAGGTTACGCACACCTGCTGCACCTGCAAGGGAAAATAGTATATACCGGTGCGCCTCAGCACAGCCCCTCCAACTGCAGCTTGAAACCTGCCACGTCGGGAATGCTGACACTATGGAAACTGGCAACCACTAAAAATAGTGTGCTTTTCCCCCCAGAGTGTCAGTTGCTAAACATTTATCAGAATACCACACTGCCTTTTCATCATTTATTATCCATCGAGTATTTTATATTAAAACTACATGATTTGATTCCTGGAATGAAAACTACCAAGCAAAGGATAAAGTATCAATTTGGCTACAGATGACCATCAAGTACTGTTTTTAAGTATCTACTATATGCCAATGAGATTCAGACATACTTAGATCAATATGTTCACTCTGCCACTTAACAGCCTGTGTGTCCCCAGTAAACTCAGTTAACTCCTAGCTGTGTGTCCTCAGTAAATCCGGTGAACTTAATCTCCCTGAGCTGAGCCAAGGCCTTCAAGCAGAATGGAAATGATGAGAACCTCACAGAGTTCTTTTAAGGATTATATCAGAAAATGTATATAAAGTCCTTGGTACATGATAGATAGTGAGCTTTGGTCCTCTCTTCCATTGCTATAGGGTTTGCAAATTCTGAACAAGTTTAAGTCATGGTCTGTTTCCACAAGAGCTAACAATCTGGAAGAAATAAAAAAGAAAAGTATATATTTACTCTCTCTCTCTCTCTCTCTCTCTCTCTCTCTATATATATATATATATATATATATATATATATATATATATATATATATAACATATATGTACATACACTATATCAAACACTATATGTGTTTAATGTATTTAATATAAAAGAGTGGGCAAAAGTAGGTTTATGAAGAATTCCCTAAAGCATACAAAACAACTGTAAATCTACTTTTGCCCACTCCTGTATATGTATAGTTTAATATCTTTAAGCCTAAATCTCAAACTGCCTTAGTTTTAGCTTCTCCCAAAAGCAGAGCCTGAGATAAGATCTTGTGGTGCAGGTATTTTGGGGGAAAGGTGATTCTAAGAAACAGAAGTGAGAAAACACGGAGAGTAAGATAGTGAAGGAGGAAATAAGCACTAACACAATCACTGCTAGAGACAAGAGGGATTCTGGAGGCAGAACCTTCTAGAAACATCCAGAATGTTCCCCAGAATTGTACATCTAAAGAACGGGAGGATGAGGCATGTATCCACCAGGTCTCAACTCTCATTGGTGAAGACGGTTCCTCCAATTCTTTGCTTGTCCATTTTTATAACAACGTTATTGTGCTTCATTATTATAATTTATATACCATACAATCCATTAACTTAAAGTGCACAATGAAAAGGCATTTAGTATAATTATAGATTCGTGCAACCATCACCACAACCAGTTTTAAAACATTTTTATCACTCCAAAAAGAAACCCTGTACTCATCAGCAATTATTCCCCGTTTTCTCCCAACCTCTCTCCTCTCCCCCAGCCTTAGGCCACCGCCAATTAATCTATTTTCCATCTCTATGGATTTGCCTACTCTGGATTTCATGTAAATGGAATCATACAATACATGGTCTTTTGTGTTGGCTTCTTTCACTTAGCATAATGTTTTCAAGGCCCGTCCACATTGTAGCATGAATGATTAATTCATTTCTTGTTATTGCCAAATAATATTCCATTGTATGGATATATACATTCATCATCAGTTAACAGACATTTGTGTGATTTCACCTCTTTGCTTTCACAAATAATGCTGCTTTTGGTTTTGTGTGGACATAAGTTTTTATTTCTCTTTGTTATATACCTAGGAGTAGAATTTCTAGGTCAAATGGTAATTCTAGGTTTAACCCTTTGAGGAACTGCCAAAACAGCTATAACATTTTACATTCCCACCAGCAGCATATGAAGGTTCCAATTTCTCCACATCTTCCCCAGAACTTGTTATTATCTGACTTTCTGATAATAACCATTCAGTGGGTATGAAGTGGCACCTCACTGGTGTTCAAATTTGGACCCTCAGGTTGTAACTCCCCTGAACCTCGAGGCTGCACTTGCTGGGCGGAAAGCAGAGTAATACAAGGTGTGCATGGGAAGAGATGCAGGTGACCTGAATTGATGTTTGCACAGAACTTGCCTCGAGGCTGAGGTGGAAGTGAGATGAGCACAGGGATGTGGCATGAGATGATACTTTTATGCACCTGAAAAGTTCAGAAAAGAAAGGATCATATTGGGCTGGGGAGGCTCGTGAGGGTAGCTTGGCCTGATCTGGGTCTTATAAGACGTTGGAATTGGGATGGAAAGAGGAAGTCAGAGGACATTCTGAGCAGAGAATAGTGTGATCAAGTACTGTGAAGTGGGCACGCGCATGCCAAAGGACTGTGAGCAGAGAGGGCCTTGTAAAAGGGAGGCGTGGGAAACCAGATAAGCGGGGTAGGCAGGTGCCAGGTGCCAAATGCCTTCACGGCAGGCCCATTGGAATAGAGAAACCAAAGGTGACCTGACTTATGCCAGAGAGCATTTTGGTAGTGCTAGCCTTAGAGTCCAACCACACTCCGTATCACTGGCTAACTATCATTCATTCGAGTAGTCATTCATTCAGCACAGATGATGTGAGTCTTCTGTGTGGCAGGCACTGTGGTGGGAGCTGAGTGTGCAAAGGTAAGTCAAGTGACTGCCTTTGTTTAAGGCTGGAGATGACACAGAACAGAGGTTTCTTAATAATATGGTAATAACAGCATGATAACCAATATTTATGGAGGGTTACTTTGGGTCAGGCATTGTTCTAAGTGTTTTGAGTATTTTAACTCATTTAATCCTCATAACTACCCTGTGACAGAGGTTCTATTATATTCCCATTTTATAGATAAGGAAATTGAAGGTCTAAGGTGTTAAGCAATTTGCCTAAATTATTTAGCTGGTAAGCAGGTGGTGGTGCCTGGATTGAGACTCACAGTCTTAATCGCTAGGCTGTGCTGGTCCCTTTGGGGGGAAGGTAAAGAAAAAAGCATCTGGATGGAGGAAGAAGTGAGAGCTCCGCTAGGAAGCTGATTCAAACAGGCTCCTAGTCCACCCACCCTTCCTTCCTAGGGTTCAGGATGTAACTCTATCCTCTGCTGCTTGCCCAACACCCTCGCCCAGCCTTTCCTTCCCCAAAAGATCGGGAAGTGGAGAGGCCACAAGTCATCGCTTCACCAGCATCCAATCCCCTCCCCCTACTAACAGCCCCCAGATTTTCCTTTGAGAGAACTCCATTCTTTCTGGTGTCAACGCCCTGTGTTTGGAGTAGGACTGGCCCCCACCTTCAGCTCCAGCGACGGCTGCAGGAATGGGTAGTAATCCAGGCCTAAACCAAGCAGTCAGCCCCAGGGTTACCTTGGTCACAGTGATTGTAAGTGTGAGCCTTACAGTGAGCAGAGAGACAGCCGAAGGTCATAATGGAAAGATGCAAGACTTTGGTTTGAGGTTTGAAGGAGAGACACACTCTCACTCTCTCTGAACTCGGAAGAAGAAGCACATTGCCCCAAAGGGAGTTGGCAACCACCTTGCAACCAGGAGAAAAGCCAGCCTTGGAGTAAATCTGATACCACTGGAGGCCGAGCAGAAAAAGAGAAAGAAACCTTGCCCTTGGTGATATCATTGAACTGCTGCATCCAACCAGCCTAGCACTGCCTTATGTCTGGGCTTTCCTGTTAGGCAAATTAATGTTTCCTTATGGCTTGAGCTAATTTGAATTGGGTTATGTTGAAACAAAAGGATTCCTTTGTGATCAAGTTCTCCAGGAAGCCCTAGAACTAATCACCCCTCCAAGAATGCAGTCCAGACTCCTGCAGCCTCTGGCCCTCTAAGGACAACTCCAGACAGGAGTGGGTTATCCAACCCAATCTGCTTAAGAGCCACTTTCCCAAAGGCCCAGAAGGCTCTGGAGAGAGCCCAAGGCCCATGGTGTGCCAAACCTGCTGACAGGGCCTGCTGGCTCCAGACACAGTCTGATGGACCTTTATTCTATCATTACGTTTTCCATTTTCTTGTTTGCAATTAGAAACATTTCCTCTTAATTTAGATAATTCCCCTCTTTTTCTTTTGCCTGCCTTTAAAATTGATCTGTACTGTGATGCCGCTTTACAAACCACCCTTGATTTCTGTGTTCATTTGTTCAAGTATTTGGTGTGTTTGCAGCCAAGAAGCCTTAGGCTCTGGATCATTATGTTCCTCTGTTTTCCCTTTGCAAGTCCTCAGTTAAGACCCATGATGAAACCAGACAGGCAGGGCTTTCAGCCCTTCTCTCCTGCAGCCCAATCTGCTCGTACTTGTACCTGGTGGTTCCTAACTGAGGCGAACGTTGCCCTTCTGCGTGCCCTTAGTACAGCTCCAGCCACACACGAAACTGCAAAGGCATCCGGCTCAGAGGAATTTTCTTTAGTGATTCTTCCAAAAGCTCAACGGTCACAAACAATAAAATCTTGTGTAATGACTTGCAAAACAGAGAAAGAAACAGGCTCTCGTAGAGCTTAAAAATCCTGTGGAGGTGTGCAGAAATACCGCTGCAGACCCGTGGACTGGAAGCATTTCCATTTAAGTCACTAAGAAGGGAAGGTGGTGATGAGCGCTTTGATCTGCTGATCCTCTTATCGGATTTCTTTCTCCGCCTGGTCTACTTCTGGGGATCACTTGAGTCACTCATACCTTTTGCAGGTCTTGGCTCACACCTATTAGACTAAATCCGCCCTGGGGAAATGGTGGGTGACTCCAGCGCAAACACAGAGGGAGCATCAGGGCAGTGGGAGTTCACGGGGCTCCAGGCTTCTCTGCATCATGTCACTGATGTACAGTCACAGAGAATTCTCTAGAAACAAAATTATGTTATTCCAGCTTTCAGTTAAGGACACTGAGCCTTGTGATGGAACTGTTTTCATCCTCATCACCTTACCTTTTAAAGAGGCAGGAGTGTCTGCTCCAACACACACCCACATGCAAACAAATGTCCCACGTGGCCTGCTCCCAGGCCAGCGCTCCTGCCTGTTGCCATGGCTGGTGCAGGACCGCCCATACTGCACGCTGGTTCAGTCCCAAATAGTGTGCCTGGGATAATGAGTGGAGGCCTAAGAATTTTGAAAGCCAAAAGGCCCTCTCTTTTGTGCAGCTGCCCCCAACTGAAGGCAGACAAAAAGGGGAAGAATAAAATAGAACAGACTTTGTCTTATTAACCTGACACACACGCCTGGTGATCAGTGGCTTAGCTGGCAAATTGCAAAGACCTTGATGGGAGATTCAAAACTCAACAAGTGGCTGTCACTATGGAAACGACTGAAATGAACTTCAGGAATGAAGGATCTGGGCCTGGGGAAAATGTCCGAGGACGGATGTTGCCTAGAATCTGGCATCAGCTAACGGCTGCACAGGGGAGAGGCGTCAGCGGACTGAACAAATGTCTTTGCGTCCAGGAGTCACCACAAGGAGTCGGCCCCCGGGTCACAGGATTTGGAAATAACAGGTGCTGTCTCTCCAGTAGACGAGGGGGACACAGGCTGCGTGAATCTGGCTGGCTCTGGGCCTCCCAAGAGTGCTCACCTTGCAAGGCCCACAGTGCCAGAGCTGGAAAGCGCAGTGAAAGGAGGAGAAGCAAAATTCATCCAGGACAGGACACTAAACCAGTGCTCTAACTAATCCAAAGCTGTAGGCAGTTAAATATAGGACTGAACTTTCTCTCAGGAAGTCATCAGATTCAAGGTCATTTTTCTTTAATTTCCCCAGAAAAGCCTCATCTGCAAGATAAGGCCAAGCTTGTGCCTGAGCTGGGGGATGGGAACTGAGAGCCGAACTTAATGACATCTGCCGATCCTTCCAGCCTGTGATTCCGTGATAATTGCCCGAGAGCGTAGTGATTTCCAGTACACCGTGATTACAAGACACTGCTTAACTGCACAGCGTAGACGTTGTAAATAGCACGTTTGGAGACAATTACCCAGACAGAGATCACACAGACGCAATAACTAACGCTGAGCAGGGCGCCTCTTCCAGCCTCCGGGCAGGAAAGGCCATCTGAAAACAGCTCCCACAGTCCCTCCGGGGAAATTTTAAGGAGGAGCCAATGTGTTTTCTCCTTTGGGACTTTAATGGATGCACGGGTTTAGTTCTGTGTTTGGTGCTTTCATAGTGATAATAATATGGCAGTAATAATAATAATAGCAATTAAACACTTACTATGTTCTAGGTATTATTCTGAGTACTTTTATGTGTATTAACCACTTTACCCTGTGTCTCAGCGGAGGTGACCCTGTAGGGGACACAGCTTGGGAGCAGAGGTGGGAAGGGTGCAATTCCTGATGCTCTATCCAGATAGTGGCAAAATCAAGTGGGAAAGAAGGCTGAGGGGCGGGGCAGGGGGGAGGCTGTTTCTTCCTAGGGTGTCCTCCTTGAATTACAAAGAGGAAGTCTCTCCAGAAGCCCCCAGCAGCCCTCTCCTCCCACCTCACTGTCTAGACACGGACCGCACGCAGGGCCATCACCCCACCTTTATCCAAATCATAGAAAGGCGCCTCTTCCCCAAAAGAGGTGTGGCCTAAAGTTACCACATACATGCCTGCTCTCCTAAATGTGTTCTCAGTGGGGCACTGATATGGATTTTTGCTCTAGAACTACATTGTCCAATAGGGCAGCCACTCGATATATGGGGCCATTTAACTTTAATTTTAAATTAATTAAAATTAAATTAAACTTAAAATTCAGTTCCTCAGTTGCACTAGCCACATTTCAAGCACCTAAGAGCTACATGTGGCAGGCGGCTACTGTGCTGGAAAGGTCAGGACATACTCATCGTCACAGAATCTTCATGCTGGAGCCCTGCATCAGTTCATATATGTCGGTGGTGTGAATGGTGCCCCTTCAGATGTGGTATCTTTGGGTGGTGCTCAAGTCTAACCAAATGTTCATTCCTAAACCAAGCACTGGCAAGGGACCGAGACCCCTAGAATTGGCTTGGCCTTCAACCAGCTATGACTCAGGCCTACTGTTCAAAATGCACTGCTCCCACAGTGCAAGGCCACTCAGAACAAAGTGGAAATAATAAAACCAAAACAGTGCCAGCAAGGAAGTGGGGTGGATTTGGGGTATGTCTACAACTCATAGGTACTTGAAAGAATTAAATATAATAAAATAATGCATCCATAGTGGTCTGTATAGTGCCAAGAACATGATAATTACTTAATAATATATGTTAGCTATGATATCATTATTGATCAATAATTACATCTAAATTGTGTCTTGGCCATTGCCAGAGCTGCACTTCTCACAAGAATGAGATAAAACACCGTAAGTTTTCCCCAATTCCTGCTGGGAACAACAGAGAAATAGAGGACACTTGTCACCTCTCCTCCCCAGCTGTCTTTCCATGAGAGCATTCCCAAAAGTGTCTGAGCCCTCTGCTGCCCAGATGCCTTCTGGGTCCTCTGAGTGGGGCTGGCTGAGGGGAACAACAGGATGACAGAAGGCCTCAGGAGCTGGCTCAGGCACGCTGGGCTCAGGCAAATGGGCCCTGCTTCAGCCAAATGAGAATGCAAATAAACATGCTCGTCACAGCCACTCCAGGGAGAGGAGCCTGGGCCCATGGAGTTGGGATCTCCCGGACAAAATTTTGCAGGAGCTTTGGGCTGCTTGGGAAATACTCTCAGTGAGCACAATAGATACAGTTGCTTTCATCTTCTTCATCCCCTAAAGACTGGATGTTTAATATTCCAAAGCAGGCCAATTTGTCAAACAAAATAATGAATGTTCATGGTTTAAAATGTCCAGCAACACCAGACCGTTTGACTTCAAAGGCTCTATTCACTTTCATTATCAAATATTACAAAATATCAACACATTAGGATGGAGCCCACAGCTCATTAATGCTGAATATAATTGCATCAGGCTGTCCATACTGGCTTTCCACTGGGCTGAATCTGTTGTTTATCAAGATTTGCTGTAGGGAATGTATTTGCATACATAGTGAAAGCAAATGCCAAACAGAGTAAAAAGTTTACCTCCCAGGTGGTGGCCCTCCCTCCCAGACTCCGTCTCCAGGAACAGCTCTCAGTCGCTGTCATGAATCCCATGGTCACTTGACTTGCTCAGAGCAAATACTGAATGGTGGTGAGTCCCAGCTAGGAAAATGAGTCAACCTACAAAATTTACTTAAGAGAAAGTTATAGTAGTTCTTCATGTGTTTCCCGATTCTCTGTTGTGAATGCACATGAACCATGGAGAATTACAGTGACAGAGTTATGAATGTCTGAAACAGGTCAAAGTATCTTTCACCGTCATCTCAGACTTCACCACAGCTGCACGTGTATCCCCCAAGCAGAGCTCTTCAGAATTCCACTGAATAGTGGCATCATCTGGTGGACATAAGCGATACTGCAAGCTTTTGTCATCCTGTGAAAAATACTAACTTCTTAATGGTACTAAGTTGTTCAAGGGTTGTTGTAAGCTGTTGAAATTTTCTCTGTGAAATGTATCCAGCTAAGTTGCACATCTCCAAGGGAGTGTAGTACTTACAGATGGTTCTACAAGTTTGCGGTCCAACAGTGCAGGAGCCTGTTCCCCGGACTTTTCCAGTGGTTTGGAGTATAGGCCTTGTCTCATCCCAAAAGGTCATGAACTCTTTGAGGGCAAGTATTTCCACTTTTACATATCTTATGCTCCCTAGCATCTTAGTGGGCTCCCAGTCAGGACGTGCTAAGGGCTGAACAATTTACATAAGACATCAGTACATGGACAGAGCTGTACAATGGCAAGCGTACAGAATCTGGAGGCAAAATATCAGGGTTCTCGTCCCAGACCTTCCCTTTGACAGCTACGTGGCATTGGGTCATGTCTGAAAGTTGGTTTCTGAATCTCCAGGTGGAGTACACTAACAGCTCCCTCCCAGCAGTATTTTGAAGAATAAATGAGATCATCCGAGTGAAAGAGCAATATAATTGCTAAGTCATTGTTAGTTGCTATTAGTGTCCTTTATACACACCCTCCCTAACAGCTCAGTATGCATTTCGGCTTTAAGTTATTGTTATTATATCCATTATGGTCACCCCATCAGAAAACTGCAAGATAAATTCTCCCTGTAAGCCCAGAACCTCCCTGGCTATCCGTGGGGATGCAGAACAGACACCTTCTTTTTCACTCCCCCCAACAAAAACAAAGAAACCAAAAATACCCAGGTACCAGAGAGAAGGGATTTGACCCAGCAGCTGCTCACTGCAAACACCTTAGGTCATTTATTGACTGCAGGCTTCCAGTAATGGAATTAGACAGCCAACCAAATGGCGTGGGGAGCTGTAGGACTTTTGGACAAGGTTAACGAAACGGTGGTTTGTTGGGAGGTGGGAGCTCCCCCTCTCGCCCCTCATATCACATCTGCTCTGAACATATCACATCCAGGGAATGATATGCAGCTCTCAGCACCAACCTCTGAAACTTAACCAGGGCAGCTCCGACCAGTGTGGTTCAGTTGGTTGGAGCATCACCCTGTGGACTGAAAGGCTGCAGGTTCCATTCCCGATTGGGGTACAAACCCAGGTTGCGAGTTCAATCCCCAGTCGGGGTATGTACAAGAAAGCAGCCAATCAATGTTTCTCTCTCATATCAATGTTCCTCTCTCTCTAAAAGTAGTGAAGTAAATGTCCTCATTGAGAATAAAACTTAACCAAGACGAAGAGTCCAAAAAAGCTGGATTCTTCCTCTGAGGGCTGGTGAGGTAAAAGAGGGAGCTGGCCCTCTCTGAAGGAGGACAAAGACCAAAGGAAACTTTGGGGAAATACATTTCATTTTCATTTCTGTGTAAGAATGAACCTTCTAATAGTCTGGAGGAGTGTGGAGAGAGGATTCCCAGCCTGGGGACTCCCTCCCACAGAGCTAGGCAGAGGGGTTAAGTATCACAGGGCTGGCAGAACTTGTAAGCCTTCTGGTTCAATCTAATCTGAGATGCTGGGGTTCCATAACCCAGCCTCACTGACCTAGAAGAGAGTAAAATCCCTCCCTATGCCCTACAGCCTCTACCAAGTGTTACTGCGTGGTCCAGGGGTAACAGTTCTTCAGAGAAACGTGAGAAAGACCACCAGGCAGAGAGGAGAGCAGCCCTCAGGATGCAAAATCTAGCCATGCCCTCAGGGGCTAAGACCCGGGAGCCAGGGTGCTGCTAAGTATTGTTCAGCTCAACCAAGGGGTCTCCACTGTCTGGGATTGAAGGTATCCTGGGGTGCTCTGTCTATCTCTCCACACAGGTGACTTACTCTTTGTCCTTCCTCACCAGCACACCTTCCCTTTTGCTGGAATTAGCTCCCCAACCCACTCCCATCCACACTCCCCAGCAGATGCTAACAGTCCCCCCTCACCCTGCCCACCCTGGCTGTGGAAGTCAGGCTCCAAGACGGTGCCAGTGGTCCCCACCTTCACCCCCAACCCCCATATCCACAGATTTTGTAATCCTCTCCCCTTGAGTAATTTGCCTCTAACCAATACAATTTGGCAACAACAATGAGATGTTACTTCTGTGATTAGGTTACAAAATATTCTCTTCCATTTTGCTAGAAGATTCTATTGCTGCCTTAAAGATCAAGCTGTCAGCTTAGAGAGACCCACATGACAAGAAACTGGGCAGAATCCAGCCAACATTCAGCAAGGAGCCAAGGCTCTCAGTCCAACAGCTCTTGAGAGCGTAAATCCTGCCCACATCCACATAAGTGACTTTAGAAGTGAGTCCTTTCCCAGTTGAGCCTGAAGATGAGACCCCTACTCTGGTCAACACCTCTATTGCAGCCTCATGAGAGACATTGAGAGTAAGGATCTTCAAACTACGTTGTGCCCAGATTCCTGACCCACAGAAACGAGGAAGTAAAAAATGGGTGTTGTTTTAAGCCATTCCAAACTTGAATGAATATACGGGCTTTCTGCATCTCTCTGCCTGCAGGCATTCTCTGGCTCAAAAGCATGGCTGGCCCAGCAGGCAACACTACAGGAGCAACCCTCACCCACTGCAGTGGACACATTTCCCGGTTTCCTGACCTTCAGTGGAATGATTCCAAATACACAGTCTCAGGGTGTTCAGAGCAGATGGGGCCCCAGTTGCTCAAAGAGGTAACCCCCTCATTAACTTTCCCTTTACTAGCTTTTCTCCCTTCCCTCTCTCACTTCCACACACCGCTGTGTTTCCTGAGATCACCTCAGACAAAATTACTTGCACCATGTGCTTGTCTGCTTTAAGTTAGGACCTAGACTAACATAGGCCAGTTTCCAGGCCACCTTCCTGGATTTACAAAATCCTAGAATCTTTTCCCTAAACTCCAGAGCTCTGCTGCTATGAGGTTGATTCACAACCTTGGCAAAAAGGTTCATCCCGCCCTGGCTGGTATGGCTCAGTGGATTGAGTGCTCACCCGCCATCTGAAAAGTCACCGGGTCAAGACACATGCCTGGGTTGCAGGCCAGGTCCCAGTAGGGGGCGTGCGAGAGGCGACCAATCAGTGTCTCTCTCACTCATCTCACACATCAACATTTCTCTCCCTGTCTTTCTCCCTCCCTTCCTCTCTCTAATAAATAAATAAAATTTTTAAATATATATTTTTTAAAAAAATTAAAAATTCAAAAACAAAAGGCTTCATCCCAGCACAAAACTCCAACCACTCCCCCAGAGTGGACCTAGCAGGTTTTCAAATCCTTGCCACAGCCCCACCTCCCTTCCTATAACTCTTCCGCCCCTCCCCCCAGGAAGCCTCTCCTCACCAACAGGGAGATGCAAGGAGTACTTGGCAGGGTGTCGGTCAAACCTCACTGCCCACTGCTCACCGTTACGTGACTTGGGGCAAACGTGCCTCATATTCCACACAAATCCTTGTTCAAAACAGTTCTGTCTACACCAGACAGAGTAAGTCTCATCCTTTATTCATTTTGCTTCAAGTTCTGCTCCTCTGTCTTCATTTATTAACTCAATTAAGCATGTGTACCACAGGCTTCATGGAGGACCTCAAAGGTAAATATCAAGCAACATCAGTGAATGAGTTCTTCTTTCTATCTTCTAAGCTGCCTACAGAATCTCAAAGTCTGGGGGAGGGAGGTTGAGGCAGTGGAAGCCATTGTCGTCAACTTGCATATTCTTAAAAACCATTAAAACGTCAGTCCTCCTTGCTTATTTGCACAACAGTGTCTCTGGTTGACGAATCAGCTTCAGATACTTACTCAAGGTGCTGACACATCCTTCTGGGCTTTCCTGGGTGCTAGATTCTCAGCTACCCTCACTCTCTCCCTCCTTGACCCTGCCACTGAGATTGTGTCCTCCCACTGGCAAGTGGGAAGGCATCCCTGTCACCACCAAGTGTCTCATTTTCAGCAGCCTGTCTCAATGGCAGCCTGCCTAGATGGGTTGCTTCCTTCTGGGGAATTCAGACCCACCACCTCCATTCTGGATTTAGCTATAAAGGTTCATCTCCGCATTTCCATGACTCTGCATGGCCTGTTAATTGTTCTAATCTCTCCAGGAAAGATCCTGAATGCAAATAAGATAGACTTATATCTCTAACCATGGTGGGTATGTTGTTGAAACCTCAATAGATGGAGCCCTATTAGCAAACTGTACAGACAGTGAGGCTAGGCAAACCTGAGCTGCCACACTCTACCAGCTATCTTGTCTTCAAACCTCAAAAACCTCCTCCAGGAAGCCCCCAGTGGGCCTCCTCACTGTACCTTCCAAAGCACTGTGCTTTGGTTTTGTTGTGAAACCTTCTGATTGGCGAGACCTCGCTGTTCAGTTCTTTGGTATTGGCCAAGGTCCTTATGCAGACCATTCAGCCCTATTTGAGGTTGTGTTGCTGGAATTCAGCAATTCAGGACCTGTCAGCTTCAGGATTCCCAGCTGGGGCCAGGTAGGTGCCTCCAACATTTCCCTTTCTTTGGCAGAAGTGTACGGTTCTCTATGTGCTCCTGGAACAACAGATGAGGAAACTCCGGTATCCAAAGGCCTTACCTGGTCCTGCCTGTGCATAGCTTCATCTGACAGTGATAAGAACATCATGCCTGGTTCCTGCTCAGCCATTTCCATGATGTCAATCCGTGAAACCCCAGGCATGTCACATGACCCCTCTAATGATAAATGCAGGGCTGTTTTGCGGGGGTGGAGGTATGTGCTGGGATAAAGCCTTTTTTCCTATGAAATAATATAGATTATGCAGAGTAAGATTAGCTCCTAGAAATCTCCTTCCAATTGCTCCAGGCCTGTGCTGTCAACTCAGAAGTCACCAGCCCCATGTGGCTATTTGACATTTAAATGTAAATGAATTAAAATTCAGTTCCTCAGTCTGACCAGCAACATTTCAAGAATTCCATAGTCACCTGGGGTTAGTGCCTACAGTACTGGACGTTTCCATCACTGCAAAAAGTTCTAATAGGAAATTTTTTAAATTCCAATGCCCAGGCGACCCTCTAGAGCAATTCAATCTGAATTGCTCCCAGTGGAGATTCTGCCGTAAGATTTGGGGATTTGGCGAGATTTTGTTTCTTTGATTGATTGATTTTCAAGCTCCTCCAGTGAACCCAATGTACGACATAGGTGGAGAATCTCTGTCCTACACACAACAAAACCCTCCATTCCCTAATATTGCCCCACACTCATGAATCTTTGACCCTCATCTGGAAAATGCCTCAGAGATGTACCCCTCTCCTAAACTCTATGGTATTTGCTTATTGTACCTGACCCTCATTGGACCCCGAACCCCCTCCTCCCTCAGATGTTACTCTCTCCTGCCCACATTTTTTCATGGCCCTGTTACATACGTTCAGAGATCTTGTAGGGCAAGGACCAGGCAGGGCCGCACCTCGTCTCTGAACTCCCAGTGCACTGGCCTGAGGTCCTGAGCACATCCCACACATATCTGTGCCTTCTGTCTTCTGTCAGATGTTCAGCCCCTCGAGGGCAGGACCTGCCTCTGTCTTTACAGACCCCATGGTCCCTTACTGATGAAACCCATGAAGAAAGTGAGCATGAGCGGATTCAGTCACCCTGGGGCAGACCCCACTGTTGTTTGGGAGGCTAGAGAAATATTTAAACTGACCTGCTCCTTATATTATCCACTCATTGATGAATTAGTTTTTAGAGAGCAACTACACAGTGCAAAACCCCATAATAGGTACAAGAAAGAGGGAAGCAATCTGGGGCAGGCTCGATGTCAGAGAGTTTTGACAGTGCCATCTTATTTGATCCTCATAGTACTTTGTGAGGAAAGCAAGAGCAGTTGTCCCTGTTTACAGAAGAAGTAACTGAGGCCAGGTGAGTTTAGATAATGTACCCAAGAACCTAGTTAATTAATCAAGGGTAGATTCAGAATTTAAATCCTGGTCTTTCAGATTAAAACATCCATGCTTTTCCTACTGCCCTTTGTAGCCAACATCTGTCTCAGCACAGGGGGCTGGTAGTGTCGATGAAAAGGTAAGACACACACAGAGAACAATCAATGAACTTGAGGGTATTATTGAAAGAGGTTCAATAAAACAAGATGCTACCTTGGCCATTAGGGCAAGTGAAAAGAGTTAGACCTCCTAAAGAAAGCAGCTGTGAACTGGGTCTTTCAAGAAAAAATGTCTTCCATCAAAGGAGTGAACGAGGCATTAGAGGAGGTTCAGGCAGACTATATCAACATGGAAAGGCTCGGAGCCTCACATGCAGAGGAACAGAAAGGACAAGCAGATGACAGATGATCATAACAATAGAAGGCAATGGTTACTGAGCGCTAAGTAGTGCCAGGCACTAGCTACATGTTTCCTCCCAGTAATCACACATTAATTGACCCTATCATTATTCCCTTTTGGCCAATGAGGAAACTGAAGCTCAGAAAGGTTAAGTCTGTGCCCAAAGTCACACAGCAAGTGAGTTATAAATAAATCCTCATGCCTGTTGATTAAAAAGTAGACTGAAAGAATAAGGCATCCCCACTCCCTCAAAAGGGATGGGTTTTAATGTCCCACTGCCTGGGTTTATACCCAGACTCTGCACCTCTAACAGTGGCATCTCTTTGTTCAAGGTACTTACTCTCCAGACCTGTCTTTCGTTTGTAAAATGGAAGTAATTATAGTACCTACTTCATTTGGATGTGGTCGGTATGCAATGACAAAAGGCACATTATGGAGGGCTTAGCTCAGTGTGTGGCAAGCAGTAAATGCTCAGTAAATTTTAGCTGGTGTTATGAAGAGCATCTGGGTGATGATTCCCTAAGGGGAAGAACTGGCACCAGGGAAAATTCCAGTTGATTGGCCAGAATACTGGTCCCAGAGTCTGTGGAACTGCCCGGTGAGTCCTGACAAGCCCTCTGAAAAGAACCAGTCTAATCTAGTTGTGGATTTGGACGGCTCTCAATGAGGAGGATCTGAACCCAAGAACCCTTATCCGGCAGGACTGGAAGGAATCTGCAAGTTTCTTCTGTGCAGTCCTCCTCTGAGGGACTCGGGCCAGGACCCACTTCCAGCAAGGATGCTCCACTTTTAGCTGCCAAATGTCTTAGGAGTCTATGTGAGAATCCATTTGAATAGAGGTTCTGCTAAGGAGAGTCATAGAGGAACATAGGGAATCTTGAAACCCACTAATTGTACAACCCCCACGCTTCTGAGGATCTGAGGCCCAGAGCAGTTATGTGATCTGCCCTAAGTTCCACAGCCCGCGAGTAATTAGCCCGGCAGGCGGTGATCAGAGTCAGGCCAGCTCCCTCCGTGCAGGGGTCTTCCCACCGCACCAGGCTGCTTCCGATCCAGGCCGCCTCCAGGGGGCGCTGTTCCCATTGTATACGTGAAAGGCGCCTCGCTGGGTCGTGGCGACGCCAGGGCCTAACGATTACAAAGCTCAAAAGCCCGGTTCCTTTCGGAAAGATCACAGCGGTGATAAGTGTCTTGTGTGTGTACTAGTGTTTGTATAGGTGGGCAAGCTTTTTCTGTCAAGGCTGGACAGTTAATATTTCGGCTTTACAGGCCATTCGTTTAGTCTCAATCGCACCTTTTCAACTCTGCCTTCGTAGCACAAAGCAGCCCCAGACAATAAGTGATCAATGTGGCTGTGTTCCAATAAAACTTTATTTATGGGCCCTGAAATTTGAAGTTCATTTAATGTTCACATGATCAATTTTTATATTTTTATTTTTTAATTTTATTAAGTTTATTGGGGTAACGTTGCTTAATAAAATTATATAGGTTTCAAGTGTACAATTCTATAATATATCATCTGCTTAAAAATATAAAAACCATTCTTAGCTGGCAAACTATACAAAAACAGGCAGCAGGCTGAAGCTGGCTTGTGTGCTGTAATTTGCTAACCCTGGTTCATATGATTAGTTCATATTTTTGTCTCTCTTGAGCTTTGTTAAGAGTTATGAAAAGCTGGAAGGGCAAGTATAAAACCTACTTCCTACAAACATACATGAACCAAAACTCAGAGAGGTTAATTCTATGTCATACTGCCCAAACTCTAAAACACCTCTGCCTCCCCGGAGAGGCCACAAAGTGCCGTGAAGACCCAGGAAGAAGCCAGTTTTGAAACAACCTTCCGCTTGAGGCTACCTAGAACCCAAGTCAATCTTGCAAGTTACCATCACCAAGATCCTTTCCAGGGTTTGTTCCATAAGCACAAATCTCTGTGATGCACAGGCAGCAAATTGGAACCAGCCTAAGCTCCAGAACACATGGGCAGGAGTCACCTGACTGTCTCCCAGGTGTGTTCTCATTTCTACATGTAAAGTTGGTCATCCACACATTCCCATAAACACCAAACCAAAAAGATCAGAGTTCAATGTTACATTTATAGCACAGCCTTAGGTACTAGAAGAATAAAATAAATCTAAGGCCATACAGGAGTTGGATTTGGGATAGAGAGCAATAAGTGGGGAGGAAGAATCCATTTCCAACCTGGAAAGACGCATGAGACAGATAGGAGTAGGGGCAGGGTGTATTGGGACAAGTGAGAAAGACAGTTGACAAAAAGGTATAGATGGTGAACTTGAGTCTCCTAGAGTCAAGAAGAAGCCTGGACTTGATGTAAGAAGTACTGTGGGTTTTTTAAGGAAGGAAGTGATATGAAGAAAGAAGAGATGCTTTTTTAAAAATATGTATTTATTTATTTTTAAAGAAAGGGAAAGGCAGGGAGAAAAACGTTGATTGGTTGTCTGTTGTACATGCCCCCGCCAGGGACCAATCCTGCAACCTAGGCATGTGCCCTGACCAGGGATCGAGCCAGTGACCTTTCACTTTGTGGCACTATGTCCAATCAACTGAGCCACATTGGTAAGGGAGGGAAATGCATTTTAATTAGCTAGTGTTGTATAGGGTGGTAAAGAAATGGCAGAAATGTCCAAACATTCTGTTAAGTATTTTAGGGGCGAGTTAGAAAGCCTGACCCACAGAGGTGGCCAACGTCATGCCAGAAGGCCAAGTTCAAATGCCCTTCTGAAGGAAGGGTGGGGAGGCTCAAGATTCACTAGATATGGAGAACGAAGCAGAGTCCACAGAGACGCCAGCAGACCTAGCCTGAGTGAGACAGGATGGTCGTAGAAGCTGACTACCTCTTCCTCCTATGAATCAATATGTCTACGCTGACTATAATTAACACAAGTGTGGCAAGCCTCTATCAAACTCTCTAGCACTCAAGCTCAGTACAAGCCCTTTTCTTTTTTCTTTTTTAAAGCAACAGTTCTTCCTTTATTGTTTAGAACAGTTTTAGGTTCACAGCAAAACTGACTGGAAAGTACAGAGAATTCCCACACACCTCCTGTCCCCACATGCCTACACCCTCCCATGCTAGCAACATCCCCGCCCGCCTGGTACAGGTGTTACAGTGAATGAACTTACACTGCTGGCATCCAAAGTCCAGAGTCTCCCTTAGGGCTCACTCTCAGTGTTGTGCCTTCTGTGGACTTTGACAAGTGTGCACTGACACATATCCCCCATTTATGGTGTCAGACAGGACCGTCTCCCTGCCCTGAAAGTCCTGTGCTCTGCCAACTCATTTCCCCTCCCCTCAACTCCCTGCTAACTACTGATCTGTTTGTCTTCATAGTTTTGCCTTTTCTCAGATGTCATATAACCTTTCTCTTTTTGAAAAATAAATTATCTTAAAGTTAATACATGCAGAGGTGCAACAATCAAAGGATATAGTAAAAGAGGGAGAAGGAGAGGAAGGAAAGTTTTCTTCCCTCTTTCCAACTGCCACTCCCCTCAGTCCCTTACCACCTTCCTACCAATTCACACACATGCAAGTGTTCAAGCAGGGCTTGTGTGTGTTCTTGCATGTGTGTGTATGTGTGTGTGTGTGTGTGTGTGAGAGAGAGAGAGAGACTTTTGAGGAGATGTGTGGAAAATGAGGTGCTAGCAAGACAATTAGGTAAAGAGAGCAGTAAACATCTGCAACAATGGGAAGGGAATTCCAGTGACAGGTTAGATCCAAATATGTAGACTCAGGAGCCTCTGCCCAGGTAACACCTGGGAATGGATGAGCTCTCCTGGGGAGAGCAGTGAGTATGAAGACTGGAGACCCAGACCTTAGGGAGTTCCTTGTCACCACTATCCTTTAGAACTACTGTAAGGGAGGCCCTGCAGGGAGCACTGGCTTAGGGAAAAGGTGCAGACAAAGCAGGCATTTGGTCCAGGGGCTTCAGGGAATTGTAAATACTACAGCCTCACAGAATAAGCTAAGGCAGAGCCAGCACGAAAGGGGAGGTTGTGCCTTTGCCCCCCCACCACCACCACCGAATCTGGAAGAAGTAAGACAAACCAAAAGCTGGGGAATCATGGGTGAGAGTTATGTTCGCTGGAGCGTGAGGAACAAAACCAGGTAGTGATTTAATAGGGAATACATAGTGAATAAATGGAGGCTAGAAAGGAAACATTGTATGGCAGATCATAACCCTCGATCCAAATTCTTGGAATCTGTATTTCAGAATTCAGACCTTTTTGGATCTTAGAAAGGTAATACAGAGCACAAACTATATTAGATTATATGTAACACACCCAGCAGAGCCTGGAATAAGACCCCATAATCAAACACATTAATACTTCTGCAGTGAATCACACGAATGTTCACACCCAGCAGGATAGATAAGAATCATAAAGTTTCAGCTCCAGCTTAAGAAAAGCTTTTCGGTTTCCAGAGCTTTTGGGTCTCAGAGTAGCTAGGAGACAGATAAGGGATCCGAGCTGAATTTCTTTTGAGCTTCTACTTCGGGTAGCACAGGCTTATTTTTGTACCTGGTTTAAAGTATTAAATTGCCACAAATAGTGAAAGCCCCTCAAGGGGTTCCATGGTTCTTTTTTAAACTGGACTCTAAGTGGCTTGAAGACAGAATCGAGCCTGATTTCCTTTGGGTCCTCAGCGAAGGGTATATAGCACCTGGCACAGGGTATGTGCCCAGCGACTAGGCTGTGCCGAGTTTTCACTGCTTCTAGTAATTCCTCTGCATGGGCCTGATCAATGGCCCAGCCTGGCTCTTTCTGTAGCCCAGCCTCCAGCCTCATCAGCCCAAACTCTAGAATTACTCCTCTATTGATATGCGGCTGGCACATCCTATTTCTCTTTTTAAATCCAAATTCAATAGCCATCTGTTTGTTCTGGTATTCTAGCACTAATTGCCATTCCTGATTTTGTTTGATATGTTTGACCTGGTATTTTAGAACTAACTCTTAATTGTGTTTTTATTTAATATGGATAGCACATATAAAGCAAGAGCATAAGGAGTGCTATATAAATGCAAATTTTATTGTATTTCACTCCAGACCTCAGAGACTTGCCAAACTTGGTTCTGCCCCGAAGAAGTTTCCCCCTCAAGGGTTTAGGGAAGTTTCCTTTCTCTCCTTAACACAGCTTCTTCAAAGGTGGGCAAATAAAGAGACAAACACCCATCACAGACAAGCCACATCTCACCAACTGGTCCAGCAACCCTAAGATTCTACTGAGTTTTGCATAAAATTAACAAATCTCACACTAGGTTACGACATTTTTTATCCTGCTTTTGTGAATTAAGTGAGCATTTTGCATTAAAACATGCCATCCTAAGGACTGGGTCGCTGTGACATTATTTAAAGTTTAAGTTTGTGATGTGAAAAGGACTATTTTAATTTTCTGCTTTTTGAAGAATAGTCATTGTTACACAAATGTGCCATTAACCAGTAGATAATTGGTACAACTTATAAGGCTCCAGTGAAATTTTTCAAGATAAGCTATTCCACTTCCAGGAAGTAGCTAAAGTTATTATTTTAACGAGATTTCAAATCCTGTAAGAACTGAGTGAGTCATCCTTTGACATAGTAAAGGAGCAACTCTTGCCACTTGTGAATCATCCCATTCAGGGGTCACTGGGTCACCATGCTTGGTCCCTATGCTGTAAGTAGCAAATCTGGCTCCCATGCCACATAAGAGTTTAGTGCTTCTATTATCCAGGGTCTTAATTTTGAACTTCTTACCCTGACCCATTCCTCAGGCCACATACCACGCAGCTCTCATAATTTCTGGCTTTTTACGTCATTGCTCATTCTTCCATTTCTGGTTTCCCTCTCTCTTCAGACTTGGCCCTCAGATCATCCTCCTAGCTATGACCTTGGCTCTCTCTCAGCCTACCCATAACTGAATGAATGAATGGATTTTAGTTTTTATTCTTTCTCAGTCACTGATTCCATTCCGTTGTATTCTTGAAAGAGTCCAATAGGTTATACATGTCTGCAATATGAACAGCATATTTGTTTTTCACCGCTGAAGACAGAAAATGCTTGCCATTTCAGGAATCTTTATATCTTTAATGGTTTGTTTAATAACATTCTTTGTAACCCAAAGCTGGTCTTGGAAAATTACTAACGTTCTCCATTTGTGGGGCATGGTCTGGCCAATAAAATGCTACCGATTACTATGAAGTCTCCATTGATATAATGTGTGAAGAGAATTGCCATATTAAGAAACATATTCTATTATTCCATAAGTTATCTGGCATGTGTCACCATGAGGTCGAATATGCCTTCACTATCACTGGCCTTTAGGAAAGTGGGTGTAGACCACAGCTGCAAAGACCATAGGAATTACACAGAAATGGAACACACTCCATCTGTGTTCACGCTCAGGTGAGGGTGGCAGTAATGACAAGTATGGCCCAGAAAGGGTGGTGGGGAGGCAAAGGGTGAGGGCCAGAGAATTACTGGAAGTAGAAACCAGGTAAAGGGTCAAGGTTCAAGTAATTAAAGTGAAAATTCTGAGCAGGATAGTATAATGAGATGCCAAGGACTGGTAAGGGTTATAGATGCTGAAGAGCTACAACCAAAAGTAACCAGAAACAGATAAGCAAGCCTTGGCATCCAGAAAACCAGGAAAATGCCTGGGAAGTCAGCAGAGGTGTGTCCAGGTCAGGAATCTAGGAAGTCACGAGGACTCGAGAGAGAGAGAGAGAGGGTAGTCAAGGGTGTTGGTTAAGAGTCGGTTCATATCTGTACACTGCATGAGTGGTACTGATTAGGGGCAAGCCACTAATCTCTCTGAGCCCATTTTCTCATCTGAAAAAAGTAGTGTGTACCTGCATAGGGTTGTGAGAATGAAATGAGATAATGCACATAGGGTGCTTACCCAAGCACCTGGCACCTAGAAACCCCTAAATAAATAGTAATCATTATGACACCAGTCATCAAGGGGTTGAAATAATAACAAGAGATTAAAATAATTGCCATCTGACTTCTTTTTATGTTTCATGATAGAGCAGGAGTTGGGACCTGAGCCTGATTGCCCCTGAACCTGGAGGAACGAAGGGAACACAATTGCCCCTGGTTGAATAAGAGCCCAGTAGCTACAGGGGACTCCTGACAGCTGCCTGAAGCTGGGTATAAGAAGAACAGCTCAGTAGTTAAGGAGGACTGTCTGGAAGACAAGCTGGTAGCTTTTTTCTTCAACTCAATGGTCTCCACTTGACATTGACTCAAGACCAGACCACCAGCAATCCACATGATGTGCCTACATCCTTAGTTAGTTTTGCTGATCTGTACTTTGGAATGATAACCTTGGCTCACTTAGAGGGATGCGTAACCACAGCTGCACGAAACTGGCTGCTGAAAATGTGATACTGTGGACTCTGTCCTTACAATGCCTAACGCCCCTTTCTCAGAACCTTCGGCTGATCACCAAAACCACAATGCCAGAACTTCTCCAGAGCTACTGGTGTGTGTTGCTCTCATGGAAAGAGTGATTTCTCCACATAATCCCAGTTTCCTCTTTGCTTTGACCTTTAGAAACTCATAACTAAATCTGAATACCTTGGAGCAATTATACAGGCCCTTCAGTTATACAGTTCACTATAATATATTTTTGTTAGCTTAATTTTAATATTCTAGGTCTACATCAAGAGTCCCTGTGGACAAACCCAGCCTGCTGCCTGTTTGTTGTTCCAATGAGCACAATAGATAATTTGACTATTGTCTGTGGCTGCTTTTGTAACGCAACACAGAACCAATTATTGGGAGAGAAACTATGTGACCTGAAAGGTCAAAAGTCCGCACTATCCAGCCCTTGACAGAGAGACCTTACCAATCCCTGCTCTCTAGACTTATATTCTTCCAACCTTGTTTTCTTGATCATTACTCTGTTGTGTGTTTTGTAAGCTGCCTCAAATCCGTTTTGGAAGGAAGCATGTTATAAACAATCTAACATTAAAGAGAGGCCACCAGAGGGGAAGGTGGGTAGGGGAAGAAGAAGAAGGTAAAGATGGTCATATACAAGGTGACTGAAGGAGACTAGACTTTGGATGGTGAGCACAAAATACAGTATACAAATATTGCATTATAAAGTTGTACACTTGAAATTTATATAATGTTATTAACCAATGCCACCCTGATAAATTTAATTAATTGATTAATTAATTAAAGGCCAATGGACCATCTGATTCACTGCAGTTCTCAACAACACCCACGTGCGCACACACACACACACACACACACACACACACACTTGCGATTGTGTGCAGGAAATTGCAACAACTGATGTATACACAGACATTCTACCCTCATGCATGGAGTTATAGTCAGAGCACACGGCACCCCCACGGCACCCCGTACTGGATTTCAGTCCTGCTCTTAATGATCCCTCTCTCCTAGACCTAGTTAAAGTTGTTCTTCTCCACAGCTTTCCAAGTTCCTACAAAAGAACAGTTTTCAGCAGGCCTCAATAGAAGCTCAAAGAAGAAACACGGGCAAGGAGAAGGAACAGTGCCAATGGAGGCTAAGAAGCCCGGGCGAGCTAGAAGCCTCTCTCGATCCTTCCCACTCAGCACCAGGCTTGACATGGAAATTGGAGCATGATGATGACAATTATGGAAATTAAAACCTTATTTCTTTCATAATTAAATCCACATGCAGATGATAATTGCTGTTACAAGTTTAATACCCAGATTTGCTTTTCTTTCAAAAAAGTGAAAAATCAGTCAGGCTATAACTTAGTACTGTTTTTAAATCTGATTTAATAAAAAGCAAAACATCTGATTTTCCAGGTATTTGGCATTTGGTTCTTGCTAGCTGAACGTGGTTTCACTTTTCCCTCCACACAGGCTATTTCTTGGGAGCCTCTCATCAAAAACAACCGCTTTAAGGGTGCATGTTAATTTTGTATAAGATTTACATGTTTTC
>VMDR010009784.1:17879-32607 GCA_007922815.1 Macrotus californicus | reverse complement strand
TATACAGTCTTATTGTCTGCAAATGACAATTTTTTTTTACCTTTCTGATCCTTCTGTCTCTTACTTCTATTTCCTATTTTTATCTGTTCGTCTGTTTTCAACGGTCGATGCTAGCAGTGTAAGGAGACTGTGATGTGTTGCCCAGATCTCCCTTCAGGGATGGACCTGTTGCCCCACTTGCTGGGAGCACTGTCAGCAGGCAACCTTCAGCTGGTAGCCCCCTTCAGATACTGCTTCGGCTGTAGAAAGCCACCTTGCCTAAGGTCCCGCCTTTTCCCTGATGCCAGTGGTAACAGATCTTGGCCTAGTTTAGGACAACTTGGAAGAGCCATTCTAGATCTGTAGCTTCCCTGGGTGTTGGCTGAGGCTGCTGTTGGGCCTATCCCACCATTCAGCTTTTCCCTCGCCCCATCCTGCTTGCTTCCCTAACTCCTTCGTTGGTGTTGACTCCAGGGGCACTTCTTCATAAACATCCTGCCTGCCGATCTCCATCTCAGAGACCGATGCCCAGAGCACCACCTATGACACAATGAATGTGGGCACCCCTGATGTTTGCATGGTGTGCCATCAGACAGAATCTAAGGTCACAAAGAACAGAGAATGCCTCTGGCTTGTTGGGAGGAGCAGAAGCTCCATCAATGTGGGGATATTCATATTTGGCTCACTAATATATTGTATGTATGAACAAAGGAAAACATATTGAAGGGATACAAGGTAGCTAGGAAATGACAGGGAGAGCTGGAGACACAGCTTGAAGACCAGAAAAAAATGAAAAAAATTGGAGACCCAGGAGCACAGCCAAACTGAAACACACAGTGGGGATATTGCCGCAGCAGTGGCTTCACCCCCTGCACCGCTGCCTCTGCAAATTGCAGGCTGCTGCCTCCCCTGGTGCCAGGAACCCTCCTCTGCCCATTTTTATTCACATCACTTTCTTCAGATTCAAAGTCGAGAAAGGAGTGCTGTGCATCCTAATCCTGGCTCCCAGGAGCATGGATCATTTTAGCTTTGGAAGTGGGAGCTGACCACTGTTCTTCTCCCGGGCTTTTGAAATCAGGAACTCCCCAAACAGCAAGGGGAGTTCAGATGCTGGGCAGCCAAAAACATATAAAATTGTAGCTTCTAAAGTTGTACTATTAGGCAGTAGCATGCTAGTGAATGTTTAACTGCAACTTCGAAGGAGAGAAGCATTGATTTGTATTTGCCAATTTTGGGGGTGAAAATATCCCACCATGTCTAATTTCAAGCTGCCCATGTGATGTTTCGTAACATAGAGCTGGGAAAAGATGAGTTCAATTCTCTCATGAGCCGGCTCATGAATACCATTGCAGTGTGGTGACACTTAGATGTTTGATTTCTCCTTTACAAAAGAACGACAACAGCAGCAACAAAAAAAATCTCACATTCCTCTTTAGTTACAACCCTTCACGGCTGATTATCATGGAAGGATTGTGTACACTTGTGAACTCCCCTGCCTCAAATCATTCATTCCTCACCTCTAAGCCCATCCACTATAATATATGTCACCTAATTAGGTCAGGGTGGCTTAATTCCCTGAACTCCCTTCTATACTTATTATAGCATTCTCTATCCATGAATTGTTGTGTCGTTTACAAAACTCTTCTGTTAGTGTCTTCAACACTATGTTCTTCTGTAGTCTAATTCTCAACCTGGTCTTTCTTGGTCTCTTTTATAGACACCCCTTTTTCTGTTCTCCCCTTGAATGCTAGGCTTTCCAATGGCTCGGTCTTGGCTTCTCTTCACAATCTACACTACCATCTATAAAATAGAGATTCCTGAGTCTACATCTTTAGCCCTGAATTTTTCCTTCGAGGTCCAGGCTTATGCAAGGAGTTAGAACTGCTTTTGGACATTTTTTTCTGGGCACTTCCTAAGGCACCTCAAATTTGATATACTTAAACCTGAGCCTATCACCTTCCACCCATCATTCTCCTTGCTCCATCCCTCATCTTTTCCCATTACCCCTAGCCCAAACCTGTCCTTATATATTCCTCATCAAAACGAGAAGCATGTGGTCTTCAATCCTCTCTTTTCCTAACCCATATCAAATTACCACCTCATCTCATAGATTCTTCCATTTGCAATATCATGGCCTAAGATAAAGCCATTACTACCTTCTGATGGATGCAGCATTTTCCTTATAGGCTTTCTTACCCCACTGCAAGTTATTGACCGTAATAAGTTATTTGAAAAGTGTTCTTGTTCAAAGATATATCTGATATTGCCACTTTTGTGCTGACAATCCTCCAAGGATTCTCAAAAGTTCTCAGAAAAAAAATATAGTTCATTCGCCAGACATTCATTGTCTGTATAGCTAATTGCCAATCCTGTCCTTGTTCTACACTGCAATAAAGTGATTTTAGGAACTGACCCTTGCTTTAGAGGTGGACCTTGCTTAGCCTAGCCAATCATGATGGTCCCATCCCACTTGATAATGACTGACTTGGGAGCCCAGGCCTGAGACAACTGATGCTGGGTGACATTTATTGATGGAGCTATGGATATGATAACTAAATGGAAGCACTCTAAGACTGAAGCAAGGACGCTTTATTCCACAAATCAGAGAGCTCTCTTGCTTCCCATGTTGAGGAGAAACAAAAAAAAGAATGAAGTCCTGATTACTCTTGGCCACTGTCTTAATAGGCTGAAATTGATGTGCAAAAGACAAAGCAAAAGGGTGCCAGAAATCCACAAACCCTGAGCTGCCATGACTCATCTTCTGTTCTCTAAAGCTGACTTGAAATCATCCTAGACATTAGAAGCTTCACCTCTCCTTCTTCGTCTCTCTTGCCCTCCAAGTGTTGTCTGGGGACCAGCAGCATGGGTATCAGCAGACAATCGGTTAGAAATACAGAGCTTCAGGCCCCACCCTTGATCTACTGAATCAGAACCTGCGCTTTAATAAGACTCCTAGGGGAGCACATGCACATTTGAGTTTGAGAAGTGCTGTTCTTGACCCACTTGGTTCTGTAAGTGCAGCTCGCAGCCCAGCAGCCTCAGCATCACTTGGGACCTGATTAGGAATACAAACAAACGCTCAGGTCTCCAGGCCCACGGAATCGCAAAGTCTGGGGGTGGGTCCAAGCAATCTGCGTTTTTAATGATGCTGTTGCTTGTCCTCCAATACCGTTTGTATTTCTAGGTGGTGCTGATACACTGTCTCTAGACGACTCTTTGAGAACTGCTAGTTACAACCACTGTTTCTTAAACTTAGCTGTATGCCCAAGTCACGCACAGAGCTTTAGAAAGTACTTACAGCTGCACCCTATCCTAATAGAATTCTGACTGAATACATTGGAGGGTAACCTGGGCGTTGGGCTTTTTCAAAGTGGACCAGGTGATTTCATCTTCAGCAAACCTGAGACCACTGGTCTCTACTCAAACCATATTAAACTACTGCTGTTTCTCTATAACCACAAAGCTTTCTTTTTTACTAGACCAGATTACTTGTTTTTTTCCCCTCTAACCTGCCCTTTCTTTACCTGATGGGCTTGTATTTGCCATGTACAACGTTGCACAAGTACCACCTTTCCCCAGGAGATTTTCCTGAAGGCGGGGTTGGGATTCAGTGCCTCTGCCTGTACTTACGTGGCCTCCAGAGCAGCTCCCGCTCCGTGTCCAGTTTGTTTCTTCTGGCCTGACTTCCTCGCGGAAGTCTCTCCGAGCGTGGTAAGTCAGCCACGCGCACGGTTTCGTTCCTGGAGTCTGACTACAACGGGCCTCCCTAAGCATTTGTGGGCTATGAGGGCAGGAACTGCGTCTTCCACTTCCTTGGTAATGATCACAGCTCTGCAAAAAATATTTATGAAAGTTTTCATAATTGTTTCGTAGAGAAGCTCTTAATTTGAAAGCCCTCAAATAAAACTAGAAAATGCTAAAGATGTAGGAAATTACGGGAGATAAAACCAGGGAAACTGGGTTAACGCGATCAATTCACTGCAGTGTGAGGACTGCGCAGTGCCTAAGTCCAGCTATTTTTCAGGGGTGCTGTGATGCGGGTGCCGACTGGGAGTGGTCAGCATGATGACTATGTGTAACTGATACAATGAAGGGCTTGGGTCGGAGGGCAGGCCGTTCCAACTTTGCCACTCACACTCATGGTGTGTTTCTTGGCATCTGCTTGGCTTTTTTAAGGTTCGGGGTCCTTACCTCTAAGATCGGCGTAGTAATGTTTGCCTCACAGGGATATGTAAAAAACTTAACTGAGAGTATTTTTGGGCACCTAGCACATAATAAGTGTGGTACATAATAACTGCTCTATGTATGGAAGCTAAGAGCTAATAGAATATTTCTAAATTCCATTTAGACTCGTGAGTAGAATTTGGCGACATCTTTGCTGATCAAATTATTTTTAATTATTAGCTTAGTCTCCTCAGACTCTTCATGTTTAATATTTAACTCCTGATTATCCAGGGGCAAAAGGAGAAAGAAACTGTCTCCATACCTACTCCCCTTCCCAACCATCTTCACAAACTATGCTCTTGCAGGTAATAGTTTTGACTCTTTCTCCAGAACAGTAGCTACATTACAAAGTAATGAAAACTTTCAAAAGATGGCTAGAAGGAACAGAAGGATGGAGGGGGTGCTAATTTATGGATAACTGGCTCACACAACACATTATTGATTCTAATTGAGAGTCCCAGGGGTGCAGACCTCCATAGCAGACATCGAGCTGTGAGAGAGAAAAGGAATCATATAAATTTCTCTGGAGGTTGGCTTGTGGCTCACAGCCATAAAATATAGCCCTTTGTGTGCTAATGCTGAACCGAGGCACATTAAGACAAGAAGTGTTTATTTTATAGGCATCAATAAAGTGAAAACATAAGGTGTATGGACAGAATCAGGCTGGTCAAGGACAGCTAATTCCTGCAAATACCTTGTTACTCATTGAATGTAAATGATCTACTTCTGCATTTTATCGTGTTTACACAGTGATATTTTGTGGTGGCCGCTTCCAGGTTCATGTGTATTTTTAATCTGGGAAAGTCCAGGGCTTATTCACTCTTATGTTGAATAAAAGGTCATTGGTAAAAATCAGGAACCAAGCTAAAACAAGACAGAGATAGCAAGTTTGGCCAAATGTGTACGAACTTATTTCAATATTTGCTTAAACATCCATTGTCTTGAAACAAGGAATGCCTTCTCACATTGCAAATAAAAGATCAGATGTTTTAATTAGGTAAGCAGCAGCAACAACAAAAACAGCACCTTCAAATGGTGCCTCTGCTTTCATTAGCGTTCATATCCGCACAAAGCTTCCTTTGTGGGGGTACAGTGGGCAAAGGGAGTCACAGTAAGAGGGAAAGTAAACAGAACCTCGAACTTCAGATACCATATTTTATTTAAACGATCTATCATCCTATGAAGTCGCCACTGTGCATCATCCCCATTTTACAGATAAAAAAGCTGCAAATCAGCAAGCCTCATTTACTTGTGTATGACTCACACAGCTACTAAGCCATGCGGCTGGTCACCAAGCCTGGTTGATCAGCTTAGCGTGGTCAGCTCTGAGCTGACCCTGAGTTTTTCTGTACAACATGAACTTTTTTGTTTCTTCAGAAAAAAAAATATTGTGGAAATGTGTGTCTTTTCCTTATTTATTATACAACTTAACATCTGTAATGGAGGGTTTCATCAGCATCTAGTGGTTAAAACACGGGCTTAAGACTATTTCCACTAGTCAAGTGACCTTTGACAAGTTTGTTAAACTTCAACTTGAAATTCAACTTTAAACTTGAACATCAGTTTCCTGATCCGTACAATGGAATAATGTTAGAAGGAAGATAGTTGAGCAGATAAAAATAATCATGCAAAGCCCTGAGCACAGTGTTGAGAGTATGGTAAATGCCCCACAAATGTTAACTGTTGTTTGCCTGTGCATCTGTGCCCAAGGCTTTAGGATGTGCTCGGAGAGGACACAAAGTTGCAAAAACATGATCATTGTCCTTGAGGAAACTGGCCAGAAAATAGAGAGAACTTGTCTTTAGATGCAGTTTAGGAGTTCGTTTAATACAGAGAAGGAGCATTTGGGGGTACTCGATTTTGTATGCTGAATACGTGTGTTTTACATACCTGAACAAAATGATCATTTTCTGTGGGATTTCTACAGCATGAAAATTCATCGTACTGAATTTCAGCTCATTAATGTTATATCCTGTTCAAGGACAGAAAAAAACTGTCCCCTAAACGCAGACACAGAGTGGTTTAGGAAGCTAAAAAATAGACCGAGTTAATATATTCATAAATTCATAAATATTAACTTACATGTAAAAATATATACATATGTAAGTTATATATTATAAAATATATGATCTGAATATGTTTAGCGATGCAACATTTCTAATGTAAACATTCTGTCAAAGCATTAGCAATTTTTTTGAGAAGTTATTTATCCTCTGTTACCTTGATGAAATCTCAACCCCACCCCAGAGGGCCATTTAATTCTCCCAGAGGAAAGAAAACAGAAGTTTACAAAAAAAAAAATAGTACTCTACAATTCTCCCAACCTATGTTTTCATTGCTAGTCTTCTTCCTATTTTCTCCTAAAAAAAATGGACATTTGATAGTAGTCTGCAGTCAAATAGCAAACTACTCAATTTTGATTTGCCCAAAACACTCAAGTAAGAGATATATCTTCAATAAAGCAATTTATAGGACATTTATTTTCGGAACAGTTTTCCATTTGGGTATTAGAATAACCCATCTGGCTATTCGATTGTGTGGCCTCTGGTCTGTGGGAGGGTGCAGTGCAGTAGCATGTCCTTTGCCTCTTGGGCAGAATTTCCCTAAGCAAGACGATAAACTAAGTGAAGTTGTTTTCCAGGGCTCTTATCTCTCCTCCATGAACCTGTGCACACTTCTCCCTTCACCCCTGGCCGCCTCTGTTATCTCCCAACCTCTGCAAGGAACCTCAGCCACCTCGAAGGCAGCACGAGCACCGGAGGGCAGTGTTTGCATTCTCTCTGTCCTTCTTCTGATCCAAAGCTGCTCTTCTCTGTCCAGGGATATGTTCATATTAAATTCATATAGTTCACATGAAGGTGTGACTCTTGATAAGGCTACCACTTTTGCCCTTTCAGGCTTATTGAGTGATAAGAAGCCTTAGGCAAATAAATGCAGTCTAATGTGTAATTGCAAACACCAGTGAACAAACAGGGAACCTATTTCCTGGGGAGGTGGGTTAGAAAGGGTATTTTTAGCTGACCCCCAAAATAAAGTGGCTACGAACCGTGTATGCTTGAGGCAGGTGTTGTCTCATACATAAATAGCTGTGATGTCCTTTGTCCCACATAAAGCCCACATTCCCAAAGTCAAATCTTGCCTTTGCTTTTACGGGGCTTCACAGGTAGATGGACCACAGTCCGATGTAATGCAATGATGGTGACCAAAGGATCTTTGCTTTGAACCTGAGTGAGAACCAGGGAGTCCTAAGGGCAGGGTGTTCTGAGAGAGGTGAAGGGACTGAGTGACTGTGTGGGGGCTCTTTCACCCAGTTCACAAAACAGGCCAGTGACCCCTGCTCCCTTGGGGGAAGGAAACGAGGAGGGTGAGGAATTGCAGGAAGTGAGCCTCCTGAACTTTCTCCTCCCTGCTGAGCAGTCCAGTGGAAATTCCTCCTTCCCTTCTGTGAACTTGAGCAGCCAGGAATGACAACAAAGCCCCTTCTGAAGGCTGACTTTGGGCAGGCTCTGCCATGTGGACTTCATCTACATTATCCGCCCCCCCACCCCTGCACACCTCCCAGCACCCCTCGGAAGGTGGTGTTACTACCCCGGTGCCGACAGGGGTCCCCCAGGCAGGTCACTTGCAGGCATCACTCTGCCAGGAAACTGAATGGCCAGTAGCTACAACCACGGCCACCTGGCCTTAAAGGGAATGCTCTCGCACTGCACTAAGGTTTCCAGTGCCTGCAACCTTTTGTAACAAAGACTTAGGCTGTATCTCTACCGCCCTATTTTTGTCATAAGTTTCTTTCTTAACCTCTGTCCTCGAAACACAGTTACCATCTTTTTTTCTTTTCTTAATCTAGGTCCTTTGGCACAATTGGAGAAGAATCTACTTCCAAGTGTGGTGGGAAGTCTTTTTTCCCCCCTTCGTGGAATCAAAAATGCCACATCACACTCATTATCAACTGAGGCCACTTTCAATATTTAAAAAAAAATTTTTAAATTGATTGTAGAGAGAGAGAGAAGAAGGAGGAGGGAGGGAGGGAGAGAGATTAGTTGTTCCACTTATTTATGCATTTATTGGGTGCTTCTTGTATGCAGCCTGACAGATATCGAACCCGAAACCTTGGTGTATTAAAACAACACTCTAAGCAACTGAGCTACCTGACCAGGGCTCAATCTTCTTTACGGATATCAAACATGTTATATTTGTGAATTGATGCCAACCAATTGGCACTTTCTTAAATCTAAGGGACAGGAATGGCTCACTGATACTACATTCAAAAGAAGCAGGACTATGAGGAAGGCGATGGCAGAGTCCTTCTTTAGTTGATAAGGAAGTGAAGAGGCTTTGTCAAACACCGGTGCCTACATGGGGCTTTATGGAGCAGTTAACCTTGAGACTCTGCTGTATGTAAAGATTAAATTGCACCTTCTGCTTAACAGATTTATAGAGCTTTGCAAATACCTTGACTTCGCTCTTTCTGCTTTTATCTACTTCTGAACTTTATTACCTCTTTCTGTCTAGTGATAGTCTTTATAAACACAGGATGCCAAGAGATTAAACAGTGAGAAGGAGTCAAAAGGTGGCCATCATCTTTTCAGTGTTCTAAAGGTTTTCATGGAGAGGCACACCTGCCAGCAGTCAGAGATCCACAGAACATTCTGTCCTCGCCCCCAGCAGGGATGGCAAGCATTTCACAAAACACAGTCCCCCAATAAAGGCAAGACAAAGACGAAGTCTAGCTAGTTATGGTGGGAAATAGGGAGGCGACGGTCAGCAGTTTGTTGCACATGCACAAAATCTAAATACGTACTTCATTGGATACATTTAGCCTGTTGGTGAATGAATAAAATTACACGTCACAACACAGCGACTGCAGTGTTGGTGTGATGTGAATAAGGACAGCCACGTCCGTGTAGATGATACATTTTTTAAAAAGGAAGTGCAAAAATGTTTAGGCTCCTTCTGGGCTGAATGATTCTAATATCACAGAAGCCTTCATAAAAGAGGGGAAATGACAACGTTGGAATAAAATACATTAATATTGGAAGAAGAAGGAAAACATCAATTTACAGTGTGAGGAGGTGGCCTGTCTCCACTTGCCCTGGCTGTGAGGCGGGGCTGTGTAAACTCATGTCTGCTGGCTCCTGAGGTCCCTGCTGTCCCAGGGGCACGCTGCTCAGCCACGCGAGCGCTATGATGTGAGGGAAAACAACATTTCGAACTAGAACATTAAGATTTTAATCTCCAGTGCTATCCACTCAGCAAGAGCTATAGTCAACATATTCTTTTTTTACTTGAAGAAACAAGTTATTTTCTTTTTTCCTTTTGATTTACTTTTCAGGTATTTAAAAATTTATTTTAAAGTTATAGTCATCGTATTAGTTTCAGCTGTCCAACATAGTGATTGGACATTTATTTACTTTCTGATTTCAGTGAATTTTGTACGCCACCTATTATTCTGAGTTTCAAAATTCTTTTTATGATGTAATATGTTTTTGAAATCCAGCCAGTAGTCAATAATCAAAGGAAAGCTATTCCTAAATAAAGACGCATCTGTGAGTTACTCTATCAATTTAGAGCTTTCCAAATGTGAATGATCCTAAAGCTTTCCTTTGGAAAGATACAAGTGTTAAAGTCACAGAAATAAATAGACATTTGAACATTTTCCTAAGACTGTGGATGTCAGTGAGTGTGGGCGTAGGCAGAGAGTCCAAGCAGAAGCTTTCAGGTAAATTGGCACATTGTAATTTTAATAACTTTTGAACTTTTTACAATATTCTCTCCCGATAAAGTACTTTGATATGTTTATAAAAGCCTATTTCCTAATTTTTGAAAAAAAAGAATTTCATACTTTACCATAAGTATATAGATAGGGAAGTTCCAGTGAAAGGTTATGGAACACAATTTGTAAGCCACCTATTGGTGCTAATTTTGACATGTGAATAAATTTTAATTATCAGTTAGTTTATTATGCGTTAAGAACACATAATATGTATGCATATATGTGTATGTGTATAGAATATATGTATGTATGTGTATGTGTGTGTGTGTGTGTATACATAGAATGAATTTAAGAAATTGACTCACATGACTGAACAGGCTTGATGAGTCCAGAATCTGAGGAGTGGGCTGGCCCGCTGGCAACCCAGGGAAGAGCTGCTCTTCAAGTCCACAGGCTGTCTTCTGGGGAGTCCCTTCTCCCTCCCAGGAGGTTTGTCTTTGTTCTATTAAGGCCTTCGGCTGACTGAAAGAGGCCCACCCACATTATGGAGGGTAATCTGCTTTACTAAATATCCGCTAATTTAAATGTTAATCTTATCCAAAAAACACCCCCCAGAAACTTCCTGAGGAACGTTTGACCAAATATCTGTCCACTGTGGCCCAGTCAAGTTGACACATAAAATGAGCCATCACGAGAGACAAATTGCTCAGCATGGGAATCGCGGGTCCTCGGATTTTCTCCCGCGATGTTGGGGAGGGGGGGAGGGGGTGGCCTGTCAACCAGAGGCTTTCAAACTTTTACATTGTGCCACATTGTGTCACACACATGCCCATGTGTAAACAAACGTGCTTTTCATCTTTTCTCTTCCTTTGCATTCCATTGTATCAACCTACAGCATTCCATTCCACTCCATTCCATTCTTTATTTAGCTTTTGAAAATGTTCATCATTATGCACTAATTGGATTTATTTGCCACTAATGGGTCCAAAAGCTGCAATTTACAAATAAATACATCATTTACTTGTGTGTGCGTGCATGTGTGTGATCAATGAAGAGGATGTGTGTGATCACAGGGAACAGAGGGAGCACACTTCAGGCCTTGGAATGATCCATGAACCAAGAGAATGAGGTGACTGTGGCACCGCCAGGAGCCCCACTTCCCTCCCCCAGCACTACACACACCCTTGGGGACACCCTGTCTTTCACTGGGCATGGAATTCGGGGTCTGATCATCTGCATGTAATATGGATCTCAGGGGGCATGGAGGCTTTCTGATTGCCTGTGTTACAGAAGCTATTTTCCCTGCCTTTAAACTTAACACCTTAGCGGTTCTGGCGGTGCCGGTCCATGTGTACTTTGTACTGTAGAGCTGTGTATTTATCTACCCTGATAGGCTCTGACCTACTTTTGGTCAGAGGTTATGTCTTAGGCATAATTTTTATGCCCCATACCCACAAACATAATTCCCAAACCGTGTAATAACTTAAATATGCACTTTTCCTTATTTTATGTATGTGAAAGTTGTTACTAGTAACCATAGTAACATTAGACTTGTTAGGAGAGACTGAAAAACTACACTTGGTGAAATTTCCTAACCATTCCTCCGTGTTTTACACATATCACATATGTATTTAAATGCTCGCCTAAGATACACAATATTGTTACATATTACAAAAGAACAGCATCAATGCCCCAGTGACTGTGTAGATTCATGTGGAACATATTACAAATCAGCAATGAAAGTGAAGTAGGGTCCACATACCCTAGTTCAGCAACAGAATGTACTGGCTACACTAACATAACTTTGAGGGGCTCTGAAAACCACATCTACCCCATCACCTGCTCTATGGTGGCGTTTAGGAGTTTGGCGGAGTCTGAGGAGGCAGTACATCTACCTTGAGATGCTGGAACTGACATGAATCTTTGGTATAGTCTGAAAGCTCTAAGGAACCCCAGACATCAGAGAGGCTCATTACACAGACTTACTGTGTAATCCTCTCCAAAGTATAGGATTGCAATATGTGCGTGAAAACTGTAGCCACCCTAAGAGGAAAGGGGACGTTGTGATGGCTGTACATATATTTAAGCAATTCTGGGGTCCAAGTGAACCTGTTTTAAGCATACCTGCTGATGTCATCATGGCCTCATAAACTTGTGCTTCTCACACACACACACACACACACACACACACACGACACAGTGAAACTATAAAAGAAAAAGATCATGTAAAACTTGTTTCTGTACAAAGAAAATGTAATTTATTTCAGAAATAGACAATCACTCAAGTGTATGGGCTGTGTAGGTGTTCATTGGTGCATTTAGACTAAACAGGAAGTGATGTAAATTATACTTATTACACTGCTGGGAGAGAAGTATATTAAATCCAGACAGCGCTCAGACAAAGCACAAGGAACTCATTGTGTTGAAGAAAACTATGCAACTTTGGTGGGAAGACAATGCACTATACGGTATGAAAATCATCAGTGGCCATTCGGGACTAAAATAATTTTTTAGGGAGTATAATTTTGTTCTAGCACTGAAATATTTTTCTCTGATAAAGCCCCAAGGTATTCTAATCTTAAACACATTGCTGTTTCTGTGCTTTTAACTATTTCATGCTGTTGTTTTGTAGTCATTAAACTGGAGAGAATAGGAAACAATGAAGCCGTCAGTGGTTGGATTAGAAATCACAGCTCCAGCAAAATGTCCAGAGGAAAGGGGAAGACTGAGGAAGTTACAGAATTATCTGGCACCCATAGAGTCCCACCTATCGTTAAAGTACCAGGAGTCAACTGGTGGAATATTGACAAGTATTTACCTGGAGAGTAAGACAGTGTTGTAGCGTGTCCCATGAGACTGTCTCATTAGTCTATCCTTATGACCAAACCTCTTGTGGTGAATTGAAAAAACAAACAAACAAAGCTGGAGAGCTGTTTGGGCTGCTTGCATGGCCTACAAAGAACTGTCAGAAAATCAGGCCATAGGCATACACCTGACACCCACTTCACCATTTCGTTACAAAGTCATATCCAAAATGAAGTAAATGAATTAGGTCCAGCCCTACCAGTTACTATGTGCTTCACCAGCATGGAGAACAAGAGAGACTTCAATAATTTATTGGCCTCTACCTTCACGGAATATTTCTAAAACGGCATAACTGAAGTCTTCACAAATAATTTAGTAAAAATGTACTGATAGTTTACTGCCTTCATTTTTAAACAATCTTATTATCTTTTAGTGAATTAGTCCTCTGGTCCTGGTGGCCCCATGATAGCCTTAAAGGGAAGCTCTCACTAGGAAGAGAAATCACGCCCCAGGACCCTCAGCAGAGCTTGGGAAGTCAAAGCCCCAGGGCATCGATGCTCCCAGAAGAGGTGGGAGCCGTGTGCTTGGTGGGACGGAGCCTGTGTGCAGGATCTGCGGCTCTGTGCAGTGTCCTTGAGTGGAACAGAACAAGTTCACAGGACTCAGCGTTCGTTGGAAAATGGATTAGACCAGTGATAGAGTGAGCCAGAGTTAATTTCCATCTCTGGGTTTTAGGAGTTATTAAACTACACCATGGTTTGCTGGGTATGAAATGAAGGATGGTATTTTGACTGGTTATTTCGATTTACTTGCATATACAGAGTCAAAGGTATTTGTTGAAAATTTGTATGCTTGTTGCTTGTTGCTCTTTCACCTTGACCCCTGTGTCCCTCTTCCATCCTTTTTCCATCATTTAATCCATAGCCTTTTAGTGGTTAAGACACCAACGCTTGAACCAGACTGACTAGGAAAGTTGCCTGGACTCTGTGCCTCACGTTTCCATCTGCAACGTAACTCAAGATTTTTGTGATGGGCAATGGGACAAATACGATGCTTAGAACACTTCCTGGGATCTAGGAAGCACTCACACATCATGTTAATTATCATCTATCATGTGTCACGATTCTCTAAAGTTGTTAGTGTTTACCACCGTACTCTTTTTCAGCGTGGGTTTTTCTAGCAGATCTTCAGTTGAAGGACAATATATAGGAAGACACTCAAACAGATCTTTCAAGTGCTTATTTTAGCAACTCTTTAACATTCTCCTCACTAATGGTCTTACTTTCAAAAGCCTCTACCATCCAGTTTTCTTTAAAATTTAGAAATCATCTCGCCTTACCTTGTGCTTGGTGGATCTGTCTACATTCAAATGACAACACAACATCTGAAAAGAATGATCATTTACGGAGATTCAATTTTAGTGCATGAAAGACGTATTTTTTATGCCACTGCATATTTCTGGACCTCTTTTTAGTTTTACATTCATTAAAATATTAAGTTAGGAATCCCTCTTTGGGTGCTGGCTGTAATGAAATAAAAACCCAGTTCACTTTTAAATATAGAGTCTAGTTCTGTGTTTTAAATTACTACACAGAAATGGTAAAACTTTTCATAACAAAGGTTTAATCAGGATGGTTAATAACTATGATTTCCAAAGTGTCTGAGTCAGCCTTAGTAATAATTAGGGAGTTTTGTTCCATACAAAATGCTTTATTTAACCTTCATGCCTTCATTCAGATAATTATACAAATGCATACAGTTAAAGGTTTAAACTCTATTCAGTTCACAGCTCAATTCATAGGAAAGTTGAATACAGAAAAGCAATGCACCAACAGAATATGTCTGAGACACCATTAAAAACGATAACACTTGTTCATTTAAATCTCTGAGAATAGACTGGAATAATCATCCTCTGAGAGAATCTCATTAGGAGGGTCTCCCTTTACATTATCATAGGGCAAAAAAAAAATCACCATTTTACAGTAAAAGGAAAAAAGCTCTGAGTAT
>VMDR010009784.1:0-17779 GCA_007922815.1 Macrotus californicus | reverse complement strand
ATGAAGATCTAAGAAACGAACACATTTGCTTGCCAGCATCACTGGGGGGCTCTCCTCTCTAATGTGCAGGCCCTCCTCTGGGCTCTCTAACTCTCTGGGGCCAGAGACTCAAGAGTCTTTTGTAAAATTACGTTCTCCAAGTGAATCAGATGCAGCACATCTATTCAATTTGCTGTTCAGGGGCTTCAGGCCTGGAATAACTGTTTTGTAACCTAAAGGATGTTTTTGTATTTTTACACAGATAGATCTTGTAATCCAATCACCATGTATAATGAGCCAAGTATTAAAGAAAAGGGAAAAGATGCCTGCTTGATTTGGCCAAAGATGATGTTTTTCTTTATTCCCACATATTTTTTTTTCCAAATACGACTGTTTTTTTTCAAAAGAATATGACATTTGAATTGACCCCCCCCCACCCCCCTACACACACACTGAAAGCAACGTCTAGACTACGACTAATTATAACTAAGTCATTTTAAGTGGCAGGTGGGTATCTTAAAGGTGGTCTGCTCTCATCATTTCACAACACAGAAAGCTCTGAGTACATTCTTCTACGGACAAACATGAATTTGCTGGTTTCTCCTGCTTGAAAAATGAATGTGTTATGATGCACATAATTGCATTAATGATGCGGGGTGACATAATACCTAAGACGATGTTTTCAAGCTGGTTTTGTAAGTAGTCATCTCACTTGCCATGTGATGCAATGTGTCCCACAGACATGAGCAAAACAATGCAGCCACCGCTCTGTGGGGGCACGGTGATTTTTAAAGATGAATCTGAAAACACAACAGATTGTGGACAGACAAGTTGATAGGAAAGAGCCTTGAATATAGGCACCAGTGCCCCAGTTCAACGATACCCATCCAATGTAATAACCTTTGAGGAACAAAATATGTACCCTAACCTGGATGTAATTACAAAACTCTGCCATGGGGAGACTAAAAGCACAGTAGGCCAAAAGCGTTTTCTATATAATGTTTTATGCTGTATCTTTGGAGCATGAAATTAGCAGAAAGGAAAGATGTTGGTAGGCCCTGAAACTATCTGACTTTGAGACTGGTTGGGCACTTTTACTAGAATTTGACGCAAATACTACTACTCTTCCATTCACCCTCATTTCTCAACAACAACGAAAAATCAATCTCTGTAAAAGTCTTGGTAAGCCTGCTTTGGAAAAAGCAAGATATAATAATTCATACAAAGAGTCAGTGATTCTTGCTTTACACAAAGAGCAGACTCTCTTGTCTCCAACATTTTAAATTTCCAGAGAAGAAGTCTAGAAGGAAAAAGGTACTGCTGTGACTGTTTCCACTCTTCGTCTCCATTCATCTCACTGAAAGTTGTGGTTTTGTTGTTGAGAAATTATTGCTTGTGAAACCCAATTAACTGAGCAGAGAGCCCCCCTCCGAAGTGGGCTGTGCACACAGAACACTTGCTTTCAGCACAGAAGGGAATTTGTTGATGCGGATTTTATCTCTTTCCTCAGCCAAGTAACAGGGAGAAAGATCGTAATTCAGGAGACTCATTTTCAGAAAAAGCAACACCATGAGAAATGACGTTCTCTTAATGTTTTCTAAGTCCATTAGTACTTCTATGAATCAATACTGTCAGAGACCTTGTTCTGCACAGAAAGGGAGGGCATTTCATTTCTCTAATGTTGGACAGCTTCTCACAAAAATTCAATTAAACTAACAATACTATAAACAAATTATTTATAAGATTATTTAAAACATTCCAAGGCGGTGCCGTTAGGTGGGAAATCTGAAAAGGGCTGGTCTGTTATCTCTCCTTGCTCACCGCCCGAACGTTGGTGACGGCCACCCCACTGACAACTGCCAAGAATGGGCTCTGTGATTAACAACCAGCTCCGTGGAGGTCAACGTTTCAAATGTGCCTTCAGCAGAGTCTAGCGGGGCTACACAGGTGGAAAGGCTTCAGTACACCTAAAGAAATACAGAGTCATAAAATCCCACTCCAGCTAAAATGCTACGAAATAGGGAAGAGTTTTGATGATTTGGATCTTCAGGCCAAACATTTAGGAGGATAGTGATATGAGGGCAGTGACAAGTTCAGGGAGACACCTGCTTGTTGCAAGTCCCTTGTAGTGACCCTTCATGTGTGAGTTTTGAGGAGAAGACAGGTTTCAAATACTCTGTACCACTGTCCCATCATGTGCTACATCACGTCCCTGTATCTTACTTGGAAAATGTGATGACTATGCATCCGTGATAAAAACTACTTAGGAGTTAGATGTGGAAAGCTGGCTACTGAGAACACACGTGCAGCGAGGGAAGAACACAGGCTTTGGGGCAGGGACAGGCAGCTTCACACCCCCCCCGCCCACTTCGCCATTCACTAAGCCACGGTCAACTCACCCACTGGACAACTCAGCCACTCTCTCTGTGCCTCGGTCTCCCAGCCATGAAATGTAGAACTGTTGTACATGAGGGGTAATGTGTCTAAAAAGTACCCGGTACAGTGCTTCGCACATCGTAAGTGTTTGATACCTAGCCATTATTTAACGGCTTGCTGAGTGTTTGACCTTTCAGGTTCCTTTAGCACTTACCTCTCAGAAAGCAGCCCCATCAGGAGACTCGATTTCAGGGAGGTTAAGGAACCCAGCAGCTTTCCTTTGACACTGAATTGGTTCTTTCACACCCCAGCCTGGCTCATTTCCTTCACCTTCTCCTCCTTTCTGAAACCTGGAGGAGGGATGGCAGGTGGCTTTCTAGGCCTGTGGTCTGGTTCTGGAGAGTACTATCCACCCTGGTTGTCCCCACTGTCTAAAGCCTGAGTGTTTAATTACCATTATATTTTCGAAATTGCTCTGACCAAATGTTTGGCTCCGAAGGAGTATAATTTCGCCGAGAGCCCTCAGTAGCTTGTTTGGGTGGATCTGTGCTGAGATGGCAGGGCTGGAGAGTTTCCAGGGCTCTGGCCTATCCATAAAATCTCGCTGTATATTTCTATTCATGACCCCACTTTGAGCAGTAAATAATTATAGGAAACAGTTGTCGGGTTCTAAATGGAAATCTGGAAGTTTCCAGGACTAACTGCAAACCTTGGTTAAAGGCTAGGCTTACTCAATATCAGTTACACTCCTATAGACCTTTTAGGGATAAATGATTGTGTTGATATTCATTCCAAAATGGCTCCCAGATAAAATGAGAAAATACCAGGGAAACGGGAAACAAAGATGGATTCATGCATTTGATATTAGTGGGGAAAATAAAGAAAGACAAACAAGTATCTCTAGTGTTTTACTCTAAATAAATTGGCTTTTGTTAACTAAGCGAAACTTCTTGAGGCCCACTCAGTGCTTCCTAAATCTGGGGCAAATCACAGTGAAGTTTTTATCTCAAAATTATAACTGCCATATGCCCTAGTGTATGTTGAAGATAACTTTAATATTCAGATTGGCATTCTTACCTTCTGTATGTAAGATCAAATTAGTAAATGCTCACGTAAACAAGATGGGGCATACTTCAAAAGACACAAGAACATTTTTGTGGGTGTGTGAACAGATCCAAGTTACTATGTGCACATGGGCATGTGTTTCCCAAATGTAGAGGGGACACCCAGTCTGAAGAGGAATTATTGCTGTGTAAAAGTATAGGGACATATCATTGGTCCTAATGTTCATTGACAGGCACTTTCAGCTTTTCATTCATTTCTGGAAATGGGCATTAGCTTATTACTATTGCCAGGGTAGATTCCTTTAAACACAAGGCCGTGTCCACAACACTTAATCTTGTCAACGCTTAGCTACTCCTAAAAGTATTCCCCCTGGAATCAAACAAGAATAAACACTGTATCGTTTTGTTTTGTTTGTTTGCTTTGTTTTGTTTTTCCATCAAGAACTACTTGGTTGAAGAAGATAACTGAGGAAAGAACAATGGCTAGCTGCTTCTCTTTAGCACAAGTCAAGTCCTGTGCAGCTGTTTCTCCCTTTTTAGGTGAAGACGCTTTGAGTTTGGAATCAGCTGACTGCAACGTAAAATGACTTCACTGTGTTTGAAACCATCCTGGCTAACTTGAGACCAGTGGCCACTCCATCCCGCCAGCACACAAGGAGTGTGCTGTGAGAGAGCGCGACCGAGTTCCCAAGGCAACATCGCTAACTGTGTGTGAGACATACAAGGCATATCTGAACAGGTTTTCTTTCTTTATTGTGATGAAAACTAGAAGCTCTTTTCCCCAACATACTTCATCAAACTATTTACAACCTCTGAAAAATTTGTGAGTTTGAAAATACTTTTTCCATTATCACATATGTTACGAATACAGTAAAATAGCTTCACTCTATTTTTTTTTAAAGATGCAGTATCCTCAATTGCATTTTCTTATGAAAATCTGAATTTCTATTGCAATTGCACAGTATTTAGCATATTTAAAGTACCAATGGACATGGGTTGCCAAACAGACATTACTCTACAATGAACCTGTGAAAATAGAGCATTTAAAATCTTTATGTACACTTCTTAACTATAAAATGCAGGCAAAGTCATATATAGCATTATAAGCTGATTCCCTAATAAGGTAAATAACTTACATTTGTAGACAGCATGGATTATTACAAATTCATTCTTTTAAAAAAAGGTGGTTGTTGATATTCAGAGCCCCCTGGCTGCTGCATATACAGGTGTGCACACAGGTGCCTGTGAAGGTCAGTAGGCGGCAGTGTGGGGATAAGTAGAAATGTAATATGGAAGACACCACTTACCAAACCTCATTTGTAAGCAAAACCAAATCAAAGCAAAAGATTTTTGTAATGAGATGCATTACCTCAGAGAAACTGGAGGAAGAGAGCTGGTCAGTGAAGTTGTAGGATACATTTACTTCCTAAATCTACAGGCATTATATGGTAAAGAGCAAAATCTGAGACTGGATTATGGACTATGAGTATTAAGGCTTCCTGGGCCTATTTATGATTCGTAAGAGTTACCTCATGTTCAGTCCCTTATATGAAGGCTATAACTCAATATATCATGGATGCTGGTATTCTTAACACTGATTAAATTCTGTCCATCCTTACTATAAATGTTAAGACACCTTTATAACAACATTATGGCTACATTTCTAAGCAGTCATAACAACATGACAAAGGCGTATTAATACATTTGAAGGCCTCACCTCACCAGATTATTCAACTGCAGCTTTGGTAAGTATAATAAATAAAGTACAGAATAAGGAATACTGCATCTTTATCCATATACATGTTATCACTCTAATGAACTGATTTCAAAGTGCAGAATCACACTTATGTTGAAAAACACAAATGGCAATTTGAAGTTAAAAAAAGTTGTATAAAAATGACCACAACTCTTTGCATGAGCTATTCAGATTTCAGCCATAAAGAGAACGGCCTTTCTAACCTGGAACTGGCATTGTAAACACTGTAGCTTTTGTAAGATTTTCTCCCCTTGACAATCCTCTACTTTCCACTTAAACTTTTAAGTGAAGAAAGTGCTCTTTTTTCCCCCAATGTGGTTTATGTTACTGTTATTCAACCATCTTTTTTATTGCTGTTGTTTGAAAACAAATGTCCTATAGTGTTTTGCAGAAGTCATGCCAGGCAGTAGTATGACGTTCATGGGGAAGCCATTAGGAATTTCAGAACACAAGCCAAATTATCAAGCAGGCTTCTCCGAATCCACACACAGTTGACAGGATGGGGCTGGAGGAGGATGGGAAAGTGCGAATTTTTTTTCTAACACTTTTAGATCAGGGAATCTATTTAAACCTCAAAGCCTGAACCTTGTAACTTTTCAGATAATATTAACCCCCTCAAACTCAAATCTCCACAATGCAAAAAGATAGGCCTACAGTAGCTTCTCAAGCTATTACCGCCACCTGGGTGGAAGTTCCCAAAACATGCACATGTGTCCCGCGGCAAAGTGACTGAACAGCTTCACCTTTAAAACCAAAGAATGCTAGTTAGGGAACATCTGATGAGTCCTCTGGACTCCACTTCTTTGCTGTTGTTCATCATCTACTGTGCTTTGTAAAAAGAGGCTACAATGGACATAAGACGCAATCCAGGAGGCTTTTCCATGCCTAAAGATATTCCCACTTAAGAATCCAATTCTTTCTCTCCCAAACTACTTTCCTTTCCATGGGAAAACATCTGTAGAAAACTCAACAAAGACCATTTGCTTTGTCCCAAGACTAGCCCCAAGGAAGTTTCAGTCCTGGGGCTAGATCAGCAACTCATTCACTACTTGTGCTTGGGTCCCGCCTTAGAAGTATGGACGAGTCAAAGGGGGAGCTGGTATGACCCTTACAGGTCTTCTCAGTTACCTTCCTGTCTTAGCCTGGTTTCCACTTTCAGAGGATGAGGAGAAAAACTCACTTTCCTGAATCTTCCCTATGTTATTAGAGAAGAGCAGCTCATTTAGTTCGGTGCTAAATTTAAATCAAGCTGTCACTCAGGAAGCTCCCACTGCCTGTCACTTCCATGAATTCTATAAACCATTTCTACCGGTGACACTCTCAAGACATCTCTCAGCACAGAACAGGATTGGCCCTTCTTATGAAGCAGACAGAATTAAATCAAGTCCACACTTCACCTGAGCGATTCACCTACTGCCTGCCCACTAGGTTCCGGGGCTAGTGGCGAGGGCTCCGTGGCTGTGCCCACCACTCTGTCCTGCGCTGCTGACCAATACCCAATGCTGGCATGCATCAAGAAACCTTTTTTTTTCATTCCCAATGGTCACAGGCAATGAGAAGGAGGAGTTACATACAGTACAGATAAAAAAACCTTCCAGTTGGTAAAAAAAAAACAACCCAGTGCTTGGTGGGTAGTAGATTGTGTAGCTAGAGAAGCTATTTATCAATTGAATTGCAGCCCTTGTTGGAGAAAAAAAATTGCCTGATGAATTTTTCAGACCTGGCAGAAAATGTAGAGCACATATTTCTGAAGACAGAATTTGACCTGAAAATCATTATGCTGTTGCTTTGAACGATAAAAAATAAAATTTCTTTTAATACCATCCAACACAAATTATCTTTGTTTCAAGGTTTATAGTTCTTGCTTCATCAGAGTAAGATTATCTGAATTAGAAGATGATTCTAAAAAGGATAATTCTGCAACTGTAGATTATTTCAGAATGTTCAAACATTTAAAAATGAGCTAGTAATATTGTGAGGTTAATTTGTGCGATTCCCAAAATCAAGTGTTTGTAATTAAAGTATATTGCAAAGGTCTATCTATATGCTGGTAACATTTATATCTAAGCTATAAAAAATCTTAACAACAACAATAACTAAAAACCTCACCAAGCCCCTTAACCACATAAAGCTGAAAAAACAGCTTTTAGTGGGAAAAATAATATGATAACTTTTCTGAGAATGCTCATTGGTGACGTATTGCTTTCTTTACTGTATAATTTGCTAACTGCCAAAAAGGCTCCTATTTTTGGGGGGTTGATGGGACTGTCATTTCCTCTCACCCTTAGCCTAGGATGAGCAGGTTCAACATCCCTGCGGAGGCCAACGCAGAACCGCTGGGTCCTGATACAGTTTAGAGAATGGAATCCGTGTAGAAGAACCTCCTGGAGAGTCACGGACCCTTGGCTCTCCAAGCAAGGCAGCTAGCACCGTGTCAGGCTGTCAGGTTTTCCTCGGAAAGCACTTCCTCTCCACCACCTTGGTTCCAAGGAGGGCTGACCCATTAACCCAAGAGTTAGCTCCCTGCCCTGCCTCCCTGGCCTTTCTAGTCACCAAATGACCGTTTTCAAGCAAGCAAAGGGGAGCATAATCTTTCATTGTGGTAGTCAACCAAGCAGGACAACAAACAGCAGAAAGATTACCTCAGTGCTGTAAAGGGAACCAAGACATCTGAAATGTTGGGGTGTTTCTTACAATCCCTTTAGTAAGTATGAAAATTGGTAACGTGAGTCCTCAGTGAAGTTATTGTAGGAAAGTCCTTTTATTCATTATTGCTGTTCTCCTCAAGAGGCGCATTATTCCCATCTCTGCTTTGTCTGATTTTTCATGCTCACTGACTTTGCCTGGGCAGCCCCACCTCTTCTTACCTTGGTGCCAGTGTGTCTAAGAAAGTTTTTTTCCCCCTGATTCCTTGTAATCAAATACTAGGGCCAGGAAGAGATGATGCCTAGGTGACAGAACACTGCAATTTGAAGTGGGGCAGTAGTTTTTTAGACAGGCTCTTCCTATTCAACCACAGAACAGCTCCGTGCCAGGGCGGACACCGGCACTAGGCTCCCACCGAGATGTCGCTGCCCCTCTGCTCGAACAGATGAACAAAACAGAATCAAAACAAAACAAAAACAATCAACAACAAACAAATGAAAGGTTCAATGTTGGTTTTCTTCAGGGCATGGCATAATGACAAGTTGGGAGCGATATCTAGCTGCTGCCATCGCTATTGCCAAGGGCTACCCGGGTGCCCCTTTATTTCAGGTAATGGAACCTCTCCAACACCTTCTCTTCTACGTTCATGCTGCTTGCTGGTAACGGGCTGGAGGTGCATTCTGTCTCACTCAGATGGGAACTGAAATTTCTGTAAAAAGGGGTTAGGGGGTGGGATGATGGGAGAATAATCCCAATTTACAAGGTCTTGCTCTAGCCATCAATTTGTGGTAGATGACCTTTAAAGTATCAATAACAAAATGTCTGACAGCTCAGAAAATGTACAAGCTACAAACATCTTTAAATGGCAGAGTACACAGCACGGAAAACTATGCCTGTCTCCTCGGCATTTGCGTCACCCATCTCCCAGGCCAGCGTGAAGCCGATTCTCGTGGAGTCGCGATGGGGTTTACCTTCAGACCATAAGGAGAAGTGTTCCTTCTGTTTCCTGCTCTGGTTTCAGACATCGTGGGATGGTGATGCCCTTTTGTGTTAACACTGTGAAGGGGATTCAGCCCTGCTGAACTGTGTGCCGCTAAGAGACCCAGCTCTTTCACTCAGCTGGACAGGCAGCATTCCTCACACCAGCATATGCCTCCGGCGGTGCAGTGCCAAGTGATCTGACCGAGAAAAGCTGCGATCACAGTCCGCGCACTTGAATGGCTTCACTCCCGTGTGTTTGCGGTAATGCCTTGTCAGTTCATCCGAACGAGCGAACTTCCAGGTGCAGCCCTCCCAGGTGCACTTGTAGGGTTTCTCCCCTGGAAGAAACAAAGGGACATGCGCTTTGGTGCTCCATCTCCTTTCTGTAATAACCAAGCCAGAACTCTCTATTGTTGGGAAGTGGCTGTTTTCAATGGATTTTCCACTGGGTGACCCTTTGTCAGGAAGCGTAACCATCCCCCATCAGCACATTTGGGGTGAGAGATGGGGGTTTCAATCTCCTCTCTCCTGCTGTGACATCTGGCAACTTAGTTAACACTTGCTTCCTCACAGGTCAGTTACAGGTATATTACTCTGCAGTCAAAGTATCAAAAGGCACAGACCTGATGGCTTCTGGATATAAGGACCTCTAGTAGCCTACAACCGGGTATTAGAGCTCTCTATTCAGGTTGACTTGGCTCTTAGGCGGAAACAAATTAATTATGTTTTGTTTCGATACTCCAAATGGGCATTGCTGAGATGGTTAAGGCTATCTTAGGGTACAATGTCCATTTATCAGTCACTGCGAATATACACAACACTTCATTGAAATGTAAAGCACTCTACCACCCCCGGAAATCAGGTATTAAGTGCATATTATTCATAAACATCCACTTTTTGCCCATCTATTGGGCAGAAATCGAGATATCTTAATGGTGTAAAGTTTAAATGCCTTTTCCAGTGACAGGAATTAGGGCGAGCTCTGAGGAATCACTGAGCTGGTCGTAGGGGGAAAACTCGGAGTAAAAAGCAGTCTGAAGAAGGACGTAACTTGACCAGGTCCCTCAGTCAACTTGTAAGGACAGTAAAATATGCAAAGGCTTTGCTGGGAAAAGATACGCTACCCATTGTCCCAGTGAGCTCCCAGGGGGAGCGGGACAATAGCTGACCCAGGTGTGCTTTTTCCTGGCTCTCATTCAGAATGGGGGCCCTGTCCCCAGGCAACCCCACAAATACTGATCTCTCCTCCGCCCCTTCCATCCGACAGTCAACAACACGCTGCTTGGCCACACAAGGCATCTGGTGAGAAGGGCCTGAGAAGGGAAGAGAGCTGTTTGGGGATTCGTACTATAGAGTTGCAAGTTGTGTGTTGTTAACCCCACTTGACAGATGAGCAAACTGAGGCTCAGCATAGGAAAGTAACTTGCCCAAGGCCAGTAAAAAGACGTGTCTGGCTCCAAATCTAGTGCTTTTCACTACGCAACCGCTGAAAGGGTAATTCTTTCCTCATCTAAACTTTGTCACATCTTCAGACAGTTAGTTCTACTTTCTTAGGTACTCCCAAATTATTCACTTCCTATTTCCATTACATCACCTATCACGAGGGATCAGACAGATTTTGTTCAGATGTCTCTCTCCTCTACAAGTTTCTGAATACCTGGAGGTCAAAGAGCAGGTCTCCTCTATTTTAGGGCCTGCAGAGGCTAGAATATGTGCCAAGCAGGTGCTTGAATGAGCTACTAAAACTGGAACACACACAGATACGGGAACCTAATACGCTCTGTGAGTGTGATGGACAAGTAATGCCTATGTATGAGCACGAGACTGAACTGGACACCACGCTTTTCACGTAACTGTTAAGTAAACGCCAACTGTAGCAAATGGCCCTTCAGAGGTGACTGAGCAGTTCAGACCAATGAAACAGAAATGCTGATGCACTCAATTGGGGCCCATCAACAGCTCCAGGTTACCCGGAAGCCTCCTGACTGAATGAACCCCAAACTTCAACTCCTGACCCCTCTGGATGTCCTATGGAGACAAAGATCTTCGGCAGGTGTCTACTGACCCGAATTAGAAAAATAAAAAATCAGCAAAATCCCTAACTTGAAAAGATTGGGAGGGCGGGGCTGCTACAGTGTATCGATGGCAACCGTTGACATGTTTTTATTTACATGTCATCCCTTTGTGCTTTTTAAATTTACATCACGAACATGGGTTCTCATACGTTCAGCTTGATATAAATGATGTTTTCACCTTTGGGGCACTGAGCTCAGGCAGCTGACTTTTTGTTGCCAACAGGCATCTCCTGGCTATCTCCTCTGTGGTACGGAAGCAGCTGCAGAGAGTATAAGGCCTAAGACTAGAGGGTTTTCTCAGTTGTGTGGTAGGAGGGTGGGTGTATCTCGCGTGGTGAGGAAGCGTCACATGAGCATGCCTGGGGTCAGACAAGCTGCTGGACCCTCATAGGGCCATTCCAGGTCAAGTGCGAGGAAGAGGCTCCGTAACTGGGACGGGCCTGGAAGGTCAGGAAGGGCAAAGAGAAGAAGACAAGAGCTTCCTGTTACATCTCAAGAAGGGCCTTAGAGGCTGGTATGGACCACCCTAGGGACACTTTATTGTCTCAGGTGCTCTATGGATTTCCTTGTATACCTAATTAGGCACTTGATATTCTCTATTTTCTTCCTCAAAAGTGGCAACAGGTCTACTTTTGTTTTCCTTGTTTAATAATGGCATATATGTCCTTTCCACTTGAAAATCTACTGCGGCCCAACGCAAACCCAGTCTGTGGCTTGTTTTTTGGTTCAACATGCAAACGAAGAATGATCTTCAAATTTTTAAATGATTAAAAAAGATCAAAAGAGGACTACTTCGTGGCACATGAAAATTACATGAATTCAAATTTTAGCATCCATTAATACATTTTTTAAAAAAAGATTTTAGTTTTAGAGAGAGGGGAAGGGAAGGAGAAAGAGAGGGAGAGAAACATCAATGTGTGGTAGCCTCTCATGCGGCCCCCACTGGGGCCATGGCCCGAAACCCAGACATGTGCCCTGACTGGGAATTCAACCAGCGACCCCTTTGGTTAGCAGGCCGGCACTCAATCCACTGAGCCACACCAGCCAGGGCTAGTTTTTACTGGAACACGGCCACTTTAATTTATTCACATATTGTTGATAGCAGTTTTCCAGTGCTGGCAGCATTGAGAGTTGCAATAGAGAATACACAGCCTGCAATGCCTAAAATATTTTCTATCTGACACATTATAGAAACTTTGCCCATCCTGGGTGCTTTTTGTAGGCACATTGTCAGTTTGGGATGGGTGGATGAGGGGATATTTTGGTTATAGAATGATCACTTCTTCTCAACTTAGGACCTCCGTTAAAATTCTAACAGTCTTCTCAGAAACACGCACACACACTATTTCCCATGAAATACTTTGAAATGAGAGTTCTCAGCATCAGAAAATGAGTGATTCTGTGAGAAGGCTCACCTGATTCAATCAGAGTTTGAAAAATCTTTTCAGGATCTTTTCTGCTCATTAAAAAATGAAGGTCTTCCCTAGGAGAGGGTCAGGATGGAGGAGGACCAGGGATACAGTGGTGTTACCACGGCCCCTGTGAACGATGACAAGTTACTGCTGTACGGAGTCTGGGAAGGAGGGCACATGGAGGGAAGAATCAGAAAGTAGGGGCTTAATGTTTGGCAATGTTTCTGAGAGAGATATTTTAAAGGGAAGGAGCAGGGAAAGTAACAAGTCAGGGCAATGATTTCTGTGAGCACACAGATGTGGGCTGAGGAAATTCAGTGGAAAGTGTGAAATGTGTTCTGCGAAGTGGAATCAAGTGCAGTGAGCGATCATGAAAGACAAAGGTGGCAAAATGGGTGAAGGTGGTCAAAGGTACAAGCCTCTCCTTATAGGTCATGGGGACGTAATGTACAGCATGGTGTGACCACAGTTAAAAAGGATACTGTCCTGTATGTTGGAAAGTTACTAAGAGTTCTTATCACAAGAAAAAAATATTTGTATCTATGTGTGTTGGTGGATGTCAACTATACTTATTGTAGTGATCATTTGGTAAGATGGTCATTTTGTAACATATAAATATCATTATGTTGCACACCTGAAACTAAGATGTTATATGTGAAATATGGCTCAATTTAAAAAAGAAAAGGGAATGGACCTCAAAAATACAAGAGGCACGTACTTTCCTACTAGAATAAAACCAATGAACATAATACATAAGCTTATAAGTTATTAGGGGCTAAGAGGGGAGGACGGGGAAAGTACACTGAAAAATAATAAACTTAATTATCTGAGTAACAAATGAGTTTTCCTTGAAAATTTTCTTACAGAAATGTCATCTTTTTAATACCGAAAAAGTCATGCATAATATTCCTTGCCCCCACTGCCTCCTTAACAAAACTGGGTATTATGGGTATGACATATTATGAAATATGTCTCCAGATATCAAAAAAAGAAAGCCGGGGGGGGGGGGGCGGGGTTTGTAGAAAACACTATCTTCAAATCTCCCAAGTCAGAGGCTGAGCTGCGGGGCTGGGAAGACGTGAGGGCTGCTCTGAGCAGGCGGGGAGCTGGCTCCTGTCACCGCTAAAGAGGGCCCTACGTTTGGAGTGTGCCCGCCCAGTGCCTAGCTCTTCATTAAGAAACAAACAAACAGTGCATGCTCTCTTCGAACTTTAAAGTCAAGTTTTAAAAATAGATACAAGAGCAAATTTAGTGGCTACTACCTAGCTTTAAATGGCATATCTTATGCTTGTGCTTTGTAACCATTAAATGGGTATCATCTTATAAACAAATTAAGATAACATAAACTAACTTTGTGAGATGAATAAAAATTAATTAAAATGATGAATAAGTTTGTAAGATATACTGTAGTGTGCATCAATGGTCCCTGAAGAATATAAGGAAGAAGCGACAGAATTCTATCTTCTTTCCTTTAAAATCTTGCTAGAAAACAGAAAGCTAAATTTAATGTTAAAAAGTCAGTGAAGAAGACAGAATGGTCGGTAAGTCTCCCACGAAAATCCTATGGACAGAGTTGCCTGGACAATAAAAGGAAGTGGGCCCCTCCCGGGGCCCGTGCGTTTACTGCTCACGGCTGCTCTGCGTCTGGCTGAAGGATGGTGATAGCAAACGTGCTTTCTAGTAATTTCTTCAAGAATAGTGAATTGTCCTTAAACTCATTTGAACTAGAATCCTGCAGACGTATTTATTCAAAACTGTTTTCCCTAGAAATAAGCTAAAAATGAAAATAGCCTGCCCACCTTCTTTACTCCACTTTGTCTAACCCACAAGCCCTCTTAGAATCCCTTGTGGCAATACCTTCGGAAATATATGTTGTGTTTTCCAAAATACTTGAAAGGTTTGACTGTACCAACAGATTGTCTTTGATTTGTCTTATATTAATCCTATGAAATAATGCAATGATAGGACATGGCATGGTGTATGTCTTTACCAATAAGTTTTAGTACGTGATTTTTGTTTTTTAAGTTGAAACATTAAGTTGCTACCGTACAAGAAAAATCAAAGGATAAGAGCTGAGTAATTGGGAGCTTAATACTAGCCCCCCCCCCCCTCCCCGGGGTGGTTATTAACTTCCAGGCCTTCAATTCTGAAGTGAAGGCCTCCAAGTCCCATGACAAACAGAGAAGCCATTTCTACTTTCTGTATTGAACACAAAGAATCTGACCATTTTCAGCACAATTTCTGTCCTTCAGTTCCCTAAAACAAAAACCTGGGCTAAACTATGGAAACCTCTGAAAACTAACAGCGAGAGCTTCTATTTACTAAATAGTCCCGTGAAGATTAAAATAAGAACATACCCCCCGACCCCCCCCCAAAGAAGGTTTGTTAGTTTTCATTCTAAAATATTCTTTTTAACTGCACATTTGGGGTTTACATTAAATATCATTTGCTATGCATGTAAGCCTGTGTGTGTGCATTCACAGGCTTTATAAAAATAGGGTTCTAAGGAAGTGTCCTGGGAAAATGAAAACTCACATCAGGGTGGTGGTGTTTTTTGGAAACAGTCAACAAACTGATTTATTAAGAGAACTGCTGTCTCTTTCAATTTTAGTTAAAGAAAAGGATGAAGAGTCACTAAACGCATTTCCATGACATTTACCCCGCCAAAGGCATAATAAAGTCTAAGAAAACACCAGGTATTGAATGGATTCCCAAAACCCATGAAACAAAAATAACTTTTTCAGGTACCTCCCATTTCACCGTCTAACAGGCTGAAAGGTAAATTTGTACTGAGACAAAAGACAGGTGCCCTTTCATATTAAAATGATGTGTGAGCAACACACAGAGGAGGAATGTGCCTTTGAAAAAGCTCAGGTCAAATGAAACACCCATGTTCTCACATCAGCTTCGCTGTTATTTTCTCAGGCAACTGAGAAGGAACACCTTTTGCAACAGGAAACAGGCATTTTCTTTGGTTCAGAAGTACATTTCTGAAATGATTCCCTGTTTAGCTTTTATCAAAAGGGGCCCCAGACACTGACAAATGAACTTCATCACACTCAAGGCTCAACATATTTGCAATGACAATCTGTTCCACTTGAGGAATGGTATTTGCATATGAGGGAGGACAAAACAGAATCAAGATTCCTATCTTGTCTTCTGGTTTCTGTTAGGTTAGTTCATAGAAGTTCAAAGAATTTTAGATCTGGACAAAAAATTAGGTACTTTTAAATGAGAAAGCAGAAGGCTACAAGTCCCTCAGGTGGCTAGGGGCGGACTGGGCTGCTTTCCCTCTGGGTGGGGTAAGGTGACATACAGGAGCACGGGCTTTGCAATCAGGCAGCCTGTGTGGGCAGACGCAGGCTCTGTGCTGATGACAATTCGATCTCAGGCTAGGGAGTTAAGCTTTCTGAAACACAGGTCCCCCATCTGTAAATGGGAGCCCTAGTCTTACAGCACTGTGGCGAAATTTAGAAATACAGATGCCTGGCAAATGACAGGTACCCAATAAAGGGGATTCAATTTTAAAGTTACGACATTCAAAACTTCTGCTTTTGTTAAGAAATATAAATAAAAAGTTAAACATAGATCTTTTTTGCTATTTATAAGGAAATGGATTAATGTTTTTCAGGTAATTAGATGCCTATGCTAATTTTGATTTTCCTAACATTTAAAATATAAAACTACTTTTTAGGCCAAAGAGACCCATCTGTTCTATAATTTGTTTGATCCATTTGGCTTTGTCAATCCAATCAAACAAACATTCAATGTTAGTCTTCCCCCCACGGAATCTTCTGGACTGAATTAATTGACTATCTTTTTTATTATGTGTAAACAAGGCCTTCCCCATGCAATTCTAGGATGCATCTCTTTGGTAAAAATAACGTGGTATTTGTTAAAGCAGATAGCACCTTCCATTCGTCACTCTTGGCTCGGAGAGCTTTCTGGATCTGAGCTCATTTAACTCGGACAACTTCCTGATGAAGTAGCTGGAGTAACCACCAGCTCCACTTCACCCGAAGTCATTATGTGATGCAGGCAGGACTTGAACCCTGGGAGGCCAACACCAAAGTTCACAATCTTAACCAATACTCTATAATGCCTCTCAACACTTGAAATCACAGCTTCAATAAATCAGGAGATCTGTTCGGGAGTGGACAAGCAGACTGAGAATGAGGATTAGCAATTTCAGGAGAGACAATGTGCTGACCTAACACACAGGTTTTAGCTCCTCTCATCTAGAAATCAAATATAAACAAAACTATCATATCATAAACACATTATTCAAAGCAAAAAGTTCAAGGTCTAAGATAGTACTTGGCTGTTCCGAGTTTATTTCCATGTGTTGACAATATTTTCCTATGTTTCTGGTTACTTTTCCTCCATTTCTTTTGCGGAGACCTCTTCCTTGACTTGTTACATAAATGTTTTCCAAGATTTTGACTTTGACTTCTTGTCTGCATATCTTTTCCATGGCTCCCAACACAACTCATAAGGGAAAGATTCTGAAGTATCTACGCCTCAGTCCCTCTCCTAAGCACCACAGAGAATGTAAGAAATTTGTAATTGTCAGTCTGAAAGTGACCTCAACATGACAAAACTTCACTCAGCCTCCACCACCTAAACAAGGTATGTTCCTTTTTTTGCTTTTCCACCTGGACAAAAAAAAAGGCAACCTCATCTACTGAGGTATCAAGTCATAAATATCTCCGCCTGGCGAGATTTCTTGGACTCTTTCCTATCTGTTATTCTCTACCTGCCGCAGCCTGACTATTACGTCTGCCAGTTCTGCCTTCCAAATACCTGCCTACTCCTCTCCAGTTCACCCCCACTCTGGTGGTCCGCCTTTCATTAGACTCTCACATCCTTTCTCTAATACCCACACCTAATGGTTCTGCTTCCCTGCCTTCTGTCCGGCCCTCTCCAATTTATTGTCTGCACTGCACTGAAGGACAACTTCCTGAAAGGTAGTCTGACCATGTCCTTCTTTGGCACCTCGGCACACCTATGTTAGAACTGTCATCACACCCCTCTGTCACCGGTGGTTTCCCTATCACATTGGCCCGCCCCACTCAGCAGTGTGGAATGAGGTCGGTTTTGAGCTTTGTCCATCACTGTATCCTCAGGACCTACCTATCTTGGTGCTTCTGTGCTAAGAAATGCTTACTGATATGTGAATGAAACTAATTTAATTCAAATATTTCTTATTCTTTTAAAAGTATAATACATAAGAGACAACACGAGAGTAGTCTATTTTGTGAAACAAAGAGAGTAGTGTTTGCATTCTCCTCTTTCTACAATTTTATCCTATTTTAGTGAATCAGAAGATATATTCTTGGTGGAGGTGGGGGAGCAGAAAAGGGCAAAGGAGGTCAAATATATGGTGATGGAAGGAGATTTGACTTTGGATGGTGAACACACAATGCAATATACAGATGGTGGATTCTAGAATTGTCCACTTGAAACCTGTATAATTTTATTAACCAGTGT
>VMDR010009783.1:0-32494 GCA_007922815.1 Macrotus californicus | reverse complement strand
ACATATTAACATGCCTGCCTTAAATCGGAAAGTCCAGGCCAGCCCAGTGTGAGTACAGAGGACCAGAGGGACCAGAGCAGGGTTTTCAGAAAATTCTTTGTAAGCAACACTTCTAACACGTGAGTGAAAAATGAATGGAGCGCCACCGTGTAACTTGTAAGAGTTAAGAAACATACATCTGTAAGAAGGCATGGCTCTCTGGTTTATAAAGTAGGCTTAGCAACGGAAAGGTCGGTGCAGTCTCCACTGAGAGTTTTTAGAATGTCACGTTTTTCCTTAGTAACATGAGGAAACATAAGCATGATGATCTCCACCACTGCCATCAATATTCAAAAATAACAGTATTTACAAGCTCTCACCATTTGCTGAGCAGCATGGAAAAGGTAATTCTGCAAAGCAGCCTTAGTATTATCTCCGTTCTGCAGGTGAGGTGACTAAGACCTTTTCCCGTGGTCCGCTAATGTGAGAGGCCCTGACTTTGAAACCAGACAACATGCTTAGAGCCCTACTTGACCCAGCCTGCCATTTTGTCCCTCAGTAATAATTGTAAGATAATCAGTAAGTTTTATTAGATGTTTTAATCCTATTCTTCTAAGAGAAATCTAGGAATGGCCTCATTCTCATTGAATAGATAAGAAAACCCAGGTTTAGAGAGATTAATGACTTTATTCACAACCAGACAAAATTTTTCAGAAAATTCCCTTTATAAAATTCAGTTCTCTATTTTTAACTTTCATATTGAATTTAAAGAAGTAACCTTTTGTTTCACAGTAAGATTCACAAATATTGTCTCCTTATTCCCTGCATTCTCTTATCATATTTGATGGGCAGCTCTCTCTTTTAGAATATTCTCCTGTCACTCTCAACACAGAAACTTCACACATCGCGGTGTTGACCCTTTCTGCTTTTTCCACAACAGCACCCAGTTGTATGAGTCTTCTCAGGCTGCCATTGTATTAATCACACCATAGACTGGCTGGTTTGAACAACAGAAATGTATTTTCTCACAGTTGCGGAGTCTGGAAGTCTGAGATCAAGGTGCCAGTGCGGTTGGTTCTGAGTAGGGTTCTCTTCCTGGCTTGCAGATGGCTCCCTTCTGGCCGTGTCCTTGCATGTGGTGATGGGGGTGGAGGTGGGGAAGGAGAGAGAGAAGGGAAGGTCTCTTCCTCTTCTTACAAGGCCACAGGCCTCTCAGATTAGGGCCCAATCCTTATGACTTCACTTAACCCTAGCTACCTCCTAAAGACCCTGTCTGTCTCTAGACATGGTGGTTAGGGCTTACATAGTAAAACGATGTCATGCTCTAAAGGACACCCTCCAGTGGGAAACACAGTCCCTAGGGGAGTTCTTATATCTGTTTGGAAAGAAGAAAGTGATCCTTTCTTTAGTACCAGCAAATTTTCCATTCTGCTTTCAACCTCCAAATACTGGCTTCCAAACAAAAAAAAATCATAGAACAGAACACATAATTGGAGATTATTTTTAGAGTTTCCTTCATTTGTCCTGTAAAGACCTGGGATTCCCAGCATAGTGAGGACATTCACTTGCCAAGAAGGTAAATACCCTTGCAAAGCAGCTAAGGTGAGTTGTAAGCAAGTAAGACAGCTACTTCCTCTTGCTTGGAAGAGGCTACCTCAGTGTCACATTTGGGAACTTTTTCCTCTTTTATATACTCTCATTAAATTAAGTGAGGCAAATGGATGCAGGTTTTGAAACATTGCTTCTGAGCTGTTAATGAAACAAATGATGAGCAAGTTAGTAAGTTTGAATTTAAAATTAGATCATTTTAGTAATGGCATTGGTAAACACAGTTTTGTTTAAAGGTAATATGAATAATTTACAGTTTGGGGGGCTAAGAGACCAAAATAAGTCGGTATGAAATGTTACTATATACTCCCTAAAAGCTTTGTAAATACAGACATAACTTCTTACCGATAGACAAAGCTTAAATATTTGTTGAATGAATATTTGTCGACTGATTTAACCCAGTGACTCATTCACTGACGAACTTGAAAATGCCAAGTTACCCAAGATGTTCTTAGGAATAACTCCGTAAGTATGGGTATTACATGAAGGAGCAAGGGAATGGCAAGTTTACTGAGATTTACTCAGCTTCCCTGCATGTCATTACCAACACAAGTTCTCTCTTAATCTCTCAATAAATTTGCAAAAAATGATATATTGTCCCATTTTATAGATTAGGAAACAGAAGTTCAGAGAAACTAAATGATTTGAATAACTTCACTTATACAGGAAGTACCAATGCAGTCCCATGTACCAAACACAGCCTGGATTTTCCCTCTTCAGCTTTCCCATTCCTTGAGTAGATTTACTTAAGGTGCTTCACAGAGATTTCTCTCCACCTGTTCTCCCAAAGTAATCCTCACAGGCTTACTGTGGCACCTGAAATGGTTCCATTGGGATCAGTTCCCTTGAATGAAGGCATTGCCCCTTTCAAAAGGATGTTTGAGCATGCAAGGTGATTAATACATTGTGGGAATTTGAGATTAGTTTCCAACAAGACCAACAATGGAGAGATGGTTCGGGGCTGGATGAAAGAGGGGCTTAGTCCCAGTATAGGGTGCAAAGAGGTGCCTGGTGGGGTGGAGGTGCAGGGGGTTGGGGAATCAGAAAGTGATGTAAGGATCAGTGGGTAGAGAGCACTTAGAGTGGAGGTAGGAACATTAAGATGATTTCTTTGCAGTTTAGCCTACAACTCTGCTAGCTGTGTTGAATTACAATAGTAAACCTTGTATAAACTAGAGGGGTTTGTTGTTCTTATAGATCTCTTTTTGGGGAAGAGTGGAGAGCATGAGAAGTAAGCATAATACATCTGTTCACAAGAATGACTCTGGATTTGATAAACATTTGTTCTGTCAACATACAAGGTAGCTTTTCTGGTTCTCACACATTTATAAGGACCTTGACTTTTATGTATGGGAGAATATGTTAAAGGTTTATAAAAGGATTTTATAAAATCGCACAAGACCAACTGCTCATACTGGTTTGCAGTTAAATTAGCAATGTCTACAATCTCAAACACTTTGAACTCAGGAGAGAATGGGGGAAGTAACATGTAACTATTTAAGTTAAATAGTGCTAATCACATAAACTATGTTGTTAGAAGAGGCCATGTAACCATATGGTGTAAATTAGGTAAATGGAAAATGTTTGATTTTCAGAAATGATTTTAGAAATGATGATCGGAAATAAACAAAAAGGAATAGGCTCATGGAAACAGGGCCATCTTTTCCTACGACAGCCATAAATAATCCCATTATTTCAAGAACAGATATAAGAGAAGGAAATGATGGACCTTGCACAGGAAGAGAGGAAGATGAAGCTTCTCTTAAGGGCAGCCTTAAAAAGAAGATGCTCTCTCCGTTAAGTGTGTCATCTCTGGGAGCAGACATGCTAACGAGGCCAGCCTGAGAGCCACCAAGTCGCTCTTACTTTGGGCATGCGTTTCTCAGGCCACCAAATGAGCTTGCTTGTTCATTGTAACTGCAGCAAGTTTCTGGGGATCTGTGTTCCCATCTTGTCACAAAACAGATTCTTTGTGGTCCAAGTAAGACCATCCTGCCCGGTATTTTCTCACAGACTGCTGTCAGTATTTCAAGTTGGCTTTTCAAGTTTGCTCCACAGGAGGTGAAACTTGGTTCAGGCCCCAAACACTGAACATCTAAATGATGTGGCCTAACCAGCCACAGTGGTGTTGGATAGCCGTTCTCCCAAAGCATTTGTGCTTTGGGCTTGTGGATTGTGACTGACTTGTCTGTGATTCGCGTTTGTTCAGATAATGTCCTGCCAGAGATTCCTTTTTGGAACAGCCTTCGTAGATATGTGCCATTGATTTTACGAGTATTAGCCCTCAGCCCTCCCCAGGAAAGAAGAGCGGCCACCCTACAACCAACCACCAAGAATAAGTCTTTCTGTTTAATGCTGCGGTCTCTAAACATCTAGTTTTAATTATGGTGGCTCTTTTTGCTTGTGATTCCTTTATTTAGTGAAGATAGTGTGGCAAGGTGTGTGTGTGGGGGGGGGTTGTTGTCCACATGAGAACACTAGACCAGGATTTTTACTCTTAAACTTTATAGGTTTATTATAGATTTATATAAATCTGTTTACCATATAAGTGATGTATTAGACACATGTGGACTAGCATGACTTTTTAATTATCTTGGATATTTGCTTATGTGGCTAAATTCTAAAAATGTTAATTTTGTAATTAATTTCCAACACATTGTTTGGAAACAATGAATAGTTTTTGTTATAAATCACCCAAGAACTGAGATCACTGAACTGTGTGGATGTCTTCCCAGTTGGTTTTGGAAAAGTTACTTATCTTTGATTCCGATTCCCTTTCTCTTCAATTCTCAATATGTTTTCTATCCAGGAATTCACAGAAATTGCTGTGATAAAAGAGAATGGTATTTTTTTTCTGCTGTCATCCATATTAGCCTTGAACCATATTGTCTTCTGTCATTTGTTTTTACAGGTTCTGATTTTTTTCAGACTTCCTTTCGTCTGCTGATGGGTGGCCTTGGTGTATGGCCTTTGGTTTGGGCTTTCATTATTTTCTCATGTGCATGCACTTTGCCATTCCTTCTGCCATCCCTGAAATGTAAGATGTGCCTCCACTCATTTGGCTCCCATGCTTTTCAGACTCCAGCTGTGGCTGCATGCCTCCCAGGGTCTCAGGCGGTGTCTCACAGTGTTTCCCAGCGTACCCTTAGTTGAATATTAATTCTGAAGGTACCTCCTTGGCTTAGCTGGGTGCAGGTGGGGGGTCCTTGTCCCATTAGGTGTCAAGTTTGGGAAACAATAAACACAATGTTCCTATCAGATAATAGGTGCTCAATAAATAGCTAGTCAATGAACAAAGGAATGAGTGAGTGAACATATGTATAGTACATACCAGCATGTGCTAGGGGAGGTTTGATGAAGAAATGTTTGATTTTGTTTACCCGAGCATTTCCCAAAGTTTTTTTCTCATAAAACCTTCTCTAGTGTAACACCTCCATGTGTCCCATGGAACTAGCATTGCACGAAACACACTTTGTCAAACCCCAGCCTACAGGATACAACAGAGTAGCCATACTCCTCTCCCTTCTCAGCCCTGAGCTACAGGCTGAGCTTGGTGAGCTCCCTCTCCTTTGCAGGCCAGTTTCCTTATCCTAGTTGCTGGTGCTGTCCTCTTTCTTCACTGGATCTAATTTGGAATAATCTTTGATCAATTATACTCTCTTCACACCATTTTTTTCATGTTGTCTTCCAAATCTGATTTGAGAAGCAAAACTGTTCATAGCCTCTGTCTTTATGGGACTCTGAGGACTTTATGTGTAGGTATTACTTAAAAGACACTGTAGGTGGAACTCACTATAATAAGTACTTTTTACTGAAATCTCTCAAAAAAACATCTGTCAGCAGTATATACCGCCATGACGTACATTTCAGCCATGACATTCTCATCAACAACCCATGAATCAATATTAATGCCTTAAAGTTAATTGACTTACTTTGTATTAAAGTCTTCCTCTTGACTACCTCTGTTTGTAAACGCAACAGACCCTAGCCTTGCGATGTTAGCAAAAGAACCAAGGTACCTACAGCATCTCCTGTATTTGCCATCAGTCTTAACAGCCCTTAACGCTTCTCTCAAATCTAGTCTCTTCCTGACTAATCTGAATAAGGCCTCTGGTCCTTCCTATAGGTTCAGCTCTAGGTTTGTCTGTTTAGATGTGGGGGTTGGGGAAGCGATCACACTCAGGTCTAGAACGTACTTAGTCCAGCTGTGTCTTTCAAGATCATTCAGCATATATTAGGGTTTTGTGGCCATGGCTGCAGAGCCACAGGGACCAAGGTGAGAGGAAAGGCGCACGTTTGAAAGGACAGTATGCAGTCAGTAGACTACACTTCTGTTTCACAGATTGACTGCGGGTCGGGGAAAAGTTGGGGGTGGGGTCCCAGGGCCAGGGACAGATTGGAAGTAATTACAGTAATCAGAATATTTTTGAAAGTAAACACAGGTTCTGATAGAGCTTCTGAGAGACTCAGAAACAGGTAAAGATGTTCTGTGAGTAACCGGGGCAGCGGCATTTCTTTAAGAAAAAAAATGGGAGATTGTTAAACAGTGAACTGGGCATACGCTGTAAAAGGCAGCTCACTGGGTTTCTTGCGGCTCCTTTTTTCCTCTGCTTACCTCAGGACCTCTCCTCTTCTCATTAGCACCTCCCTCGGAGCTGGGGCTGAAGAAGGGAAGGGAGGTGTCCAGACATGTGCCCATTTGCATAGTCACTTCCTTGCCTTAATGCCAGGACAGCAAAGTCTGTCCAGTTCTGTAGAAAAGCCAGTTTCCCCATCAGTAACTTATTATTTTCTCTTTTAGCATAGTACGGTCATTGCCAAGCTTCTCTTAACTGTACATTACAAATAGCGTCTGATTAAGAATGTTCTGGATGGGTTAATTAGTGTGGTGACTATTATTAAGCAAACTGCTTGTTAGTATTATGCCTATTTGATCTTGGTATTGATGTGAAGTAATCGACCATAGAGCTACATTTAGAAAAGCTGGAATAAAGTTTTTTGATTTCTATTATGGCAATAAATTGTTTATATTAAACATGTCTATGAAAATATGAGCTTCGTGGCACAGAGAATCGGTGGACTTTGTGTGGAATGGTAGATGAGGATTGTTTTATTTTGTTCTGTCCTTTCTTTATATGAATATTAATAATACATTTGTCCAGTTGCTTCAAGACCACTTCTGCTGAAACAGAGTAGTAAAAAATCGTTTCAGCTTACTACTGCAGAGCATATGAAAACTGAGGTGATTTTAACTTCCGTTACCTAGAGGACATGTTTCTTTTTAGATTTAGCTGATCACTTAAATACTTCTTTGGGTGGCAGTTAATTCTATATAAATAAGACTATTAAAAACATGAGAAGATACTGTAAACAAGGGAAGTGTAACATGTAACCACCTTCTTTCAAAGACTGGATTATTATCTATATTATTATTGGTATTTTGTCCAGCCCTATTATTTCCTAGCTATAGCATTTCCATAGGGAATTTATTCCGTGAGCTAATAAATTATACGATCAGGGAGTTTTTCTTGAAATTCAGCTTAAATTTTTCCATTTTTAATTTCACCTCATTACTCCTAGCTATACCCCCTTGTAGCAGGCTAAATAATTAGGCTCTTTCCTTAGAGGCTCCTATTATGTACCCCTCTCGTTGTCACTTAGCCAAGCTATTCATATTTAGGTCCTTTAATCTGTCCTCATAAATCAATTCTTCCATTGCCTTAATCATTATTATTGCTCTTCTAAGAACTCTCTAATTTTCAAACATACACAGTTATCAGGTGACCCAGATGAAGTCAGCATTCTCACAGTGACCCGTCCCCTCAGACCTGGTGGTACCATCCTTCCCTGCACAGCATGCTGTCTGACAAAGCAGCATCGGTTTACCGGTGGTCGCTTCAACACAGGCTCATCTTGTCCAGCTCCGGACAGTCCAAACCGCAATTTCCATGTGTCCTGTTGGCATTCAGGGTTATTTTTCTGTTTTATTTTTCCAGGTAAAAATGTTATTTTTATTTTTTATTGTAATTTTTCCATTCCCATTCAGTCCCCTTAGACCCCTTGCCCCCACAATCACCACACCGTTGTCCAGGTCCATGAGTCCTTTTTCAATTCATAACGTTCGCAAGCTGAGTTTTGGGTTACTGTTCACATTGATGTTCTGCATCTTTCCACGTCCTTATCCTCCACCACCTATCGAGTCAGCCATCCACAGCCCGTGTTGACACAGCGTTCTCTGCCTCCTGGAGAACAGGTGGGAAACGTGTCCAATAAAAGTGGGCCTCGCACCTCGCCCACCGCTCAATTCCCCGTCGGTTCCCAGTTCCCGCTGTGTCCCACCTCGTCTAACGTGCGAGTTTGCTCACATGCTAGACAGTGTAAATAGATTCTCTGAGTAAGATAGGCCACCATACTGTTTTCTAAAATGAAGAGATGTTGTTTTAATGCCCATCATTTCTTTTTAATTGTGGATTCTTTGTGCACTAAATTTGTAATTCTGTTAAAGTCCTTTCTAAGCTTCCCTGGCATTTCTTTTCTGACTTAAACCAATAGGCTACTTCGCATGTTTTATTGTTGCTTTGCAGGTAGGTGCAGATGTTCCTTCTCTTCCCATTTATTCTATTTACTTAGGAGAATTTGAAGATATTCTTATCCTTTTTTTTATTTTTTGTGTTGATCAATAGAAACTTTGTAATTGATTCTTAGTGCCTTAGATTCGCCTCCGTATTTTGAATTTGTGTCACAATGAAAGTTGGGTAGTTCCCTTAAATGTTTTGGACCTGTGAGTTCTGCAACCATACATAAACCTGTATATGCCCAAGTTTCTTTCCATTGGAAATCTAGAGTTATTTATTCAGGCAAACCAAGGGGGTTAGCACCAGTCCTCTACCTACGTATATTTATGTACTTATTTCTTGATAAGGGGGCTCCTTATCTATTCAGGTGATTTTTCTCAAAAGGCTTTATGAAACAAACACAGAAGCTCCCCAGCCCCCACGAATGAGGCTTTTGATGCCAGAATGTACACAGCATATTACAGCCAGACTTTGTTTCCAGCTCACAGGGGCACCCACACCATTCCTTAGTGTTGCTCATCAGCCCCTGCTTTCAGAACTAGCAAACAAACTCCTGTTACCCCTCTCCAAAGTGACAGCCCACTTCTTTAACTCCGTCTCCACCTCCACCCACCTCTCTTGAAACAGATGACCTCCCGTAATGCTTTGGTGGCCCACCTTAGATTCCACACACTTCCACCTGAAAGGGTTTTCCACTCCCTTTTTCTCTCCTTCCCTCAGCGTTGTAAGAAAGCTAGGTTTAATTCTCTTTTATAAGGCCCAGCTTCCCACCCAGCAAAGTCCCTGCAGTTATTCCACACACAGGATGTCATTTTTCTGCTTTCACCTTGTAAGACTTTTGTTTTGTTAACATCCTGCTTCCTTCCCTCGCAGCTATCCCCAAGGGAACCCCCGAGGGGATACCCCTGTGTACACAGGCCCTATTAAAAAGAATTTGCCTTGCCGTGGGCGCTCTTATCCTCTCCCCTGCTCTTTCTCTGCGACCCCCACCCCCCACCATGCACACACCCTAACCTCCAGCCTGGCCTCTGCCTGCTCCCTCCATAGGAACTGCCCTTGGGGTAGCCAGTGATCTTCCAGGTAACGAGGCCAAAAACAACTTCTTGTTTCTGGTGCTGTAGAACCTCTGCAGTGTTTTACACCCCCTTTTACACATTTTAAGGTCTGTTGATAATTTTTTTACACATTCTTTTGGGGCTGTTAGTTCACTTCAATTGTATAATACTACTGTCTCAATCGCTTCTACTCTTCTAGATATTCCCTATTGATCTCCTTCCATGGTTCTTCTCCCTTGCCTACCTCTTAAATGCATATACTCTCCATTTCTTCACTTCTTCAACAGTGCAAGGGAGAGGCCCAGCCTCTGGGCAGGTCAGGGACTCAGGTGGCGCAGTCTGCCTCTCTAGACCTCAGGACCTGCCCCAGCCTCTTGGGGCTGCATGTCATCCCCTGAAGAGCTCATGCTCTTTCACACGCCTTTCCTTTTAGCGCACTGTTCACTCAGTCCAGAAATCCCACCTCTCTGTCTTTCCAAATTCTTCAGTTAAAACTCTCTTTAAGGCTTTACTGCCTCCTCTGTCAGAACTTCCCTGGTTCTCATGTTAAAAGTTAGAGTGTCCATCCCTCACGTACTGTGTTCCCCCACAAGTGAGTCGTTCGTTCCTGTCCGTCTCCCAGTCTGTCTTTCTAAGCACGGCTGGTCGGCTGCCCAGGATGTGATGCAATCCTTGACTTCATTTCGCGCAGATGCCTCTACAATCAGTGACGTAAAATATACTTCACAAAATATTCGCAAGGTCTTTTTGTGAAGAGTGTGTACAGGTGCCCAGGAATACAGAAAAGCCATGTGAGCAGAAATGCCCAATTTAGTCAAGGAAGTTTCAAGCATTTTTATAGAATAATGAAATAAGCTTGAAAATAAGCCCCGGAGCACGCGGTGAGCAAACTGGAGCTCCAGAAAGACGCGCGAAGGAGGAGTGAGAAACTGTCGCTCTCCTCTCGTTCTTTCTGTGCAGTACAGGATTTATAGCCACAGAAAGTCTTTGGAGACGAATGACAACCACGTCCAATTTCAAACTTTTGAACTTTCTTTCTATGGCTGCTACTTTTTGCTCTCTTTCTAGAGTTTTTGTTACGTCCTCATTTTTTCTCAGTTTCATGCATCATCGTCGTGTCTTTATAGAAAGGTAAAGGGTATATTTTAAATAATATCTTCACTGAAAGAGTGTTGCACTTCCTTTTTGTAACAGATTCATGCCCAAGCATAAAATGGCCCATTTACAAAAGATGCTCAGCCTTCGAGGAGATGGGAGTGCTGCTTCATCCATGGCCCTTCCTCTCCCTCAGGAGCAGGGAAGTTCTGAGAATTTACCGGATAACATTGAGTCACAGTCGAGACCTTGTGATGCTGCACAACCAGAAGACCTGGGTAGCTCATTAACGCAGGAGTCATCCTCGAGAATGCACGACTCATTAGATATTTCAAGCTGTTGTCCTGGAGAAAAGAAACAAAGTCCGAATGACATTTTGAGTGGAGTCGATGATCAGCAAAGACCACTGCACATCGTCTGGCCTCACAGATGGTGAGTTTAAGGCACACCATTTAGTAGGAATTGCCGACCTGGAGACAGGAGATGTATTCTGATGATCGGCTTAGTGATCTGTTGTTGCTATGGCTTTAGCAAAAGGTCATGTTACTGTCACATTACTACTGATGTAGTGTCAAGGTAGTACCACTCAATGTCTTTGTGGAGTGACTTGTTCAACTAACAGTAGCCAGGCACTTCTAGGAAATCAAGTCTTGTTCAGGAAGTTTCCAAGTATAACAATAGGGGTTCCATATATACAATTAGCACAACACTTCCATACGCACATATTGCTAAAGCTGTATTACCATTAAAACAAAAACAATTTCCAGTATTTACTAATTTGACCAGTTTCACCTGGGTGCCTTTATATCACTTGTCATAATTCGTACCGGTACACATGAAACTATTTTCCTCCTTTCAAATGCCTCTGTATTGTGCTGAGCAAAATACTTCCTAGGAGAATCTTATCTAAACGGAGGAAAATCGACTAAAACAGATCATCACACCAAATAGAAACTCATAAATTTAACCTGGCTCCTGTAAATTAGGATTTAAAGAGGTAAAATGTCCTGATAATCTTCTGGTATTACGCATGAACATTTTAATCTAGGTTTTATTCCTCCCAGTTAGTTTAATCTGCGTGTGGCCTGATTAGAGTTCCGTTCCCCTGCAGATTATGGTCTCTTTATTGCAGAGATGCTGGGCTGATCATTAGGTCCGGTTTTCTGAAAGCAACTGTTTACAGGTGAAGCAATAAGCACACCGCACCGGCCCGGCAAAGCGCCTTTGCCGGGGATTTGACTTCCAGCACATTAAAACTCCAGAAGCCCTCCCAGCTGATCTGCAGCATCTGGTACCTAAAGGGATTTTCATCTTTGACTCCAAATGTATGAACATAAAATGTAGAAACTGAAAGTTGACGTGGAATATGGTTTTGGATTTGCCTATTCAACTTCACACTTCCGGTATAGCCTTTCTAAGGGATTAACGTTTGTAAATCATGTTTTACTTAGGATGTGGCGGTGTTCGTATTCTTTTATGTTATTTTAAAATGCAATAGGCCCGGATGAGATCAACCCTATCTCAAGGTAAAATAGATATCATCATTTACTCCCTTCTGAAAAGCTTTTCCTTTTATTCCGCTAACCTTTGGTTGTCTCTGAAGTATAATATTTATCGCAGGAAAATCAGTTCTAAGAAGTTTGGTTCTGGGTTATCCTAAAAACGCTAAATTAAATAATCTGTAGACTCCTATTGCAAAGCAGCATCCTGTGATGGGGGAAGAGTGAGAAACACGTTATCTAATGTGTTCCACAAAATAAGACAGAGCTGTGTTAATAAAATTAACAATATTAAATTGAATAATTCCCTCCCTTCCTTTGTATATTTTTGCTTTAATTTAATTTAATTGCCTAAAGTTAGTTGCTTAAAGAGATGCAGCATTATGTTTGTGCACATTCTTATTGTTAAAGCTAAATTATTTTTAATTTGGAGAAGAGGGGAAAAAAGCCACATCAGCAAGAGTAAATGCCAAAATATAAAAGTAACACATTCATCCTTATGGGTAATATAGTAGAACATTGGAAACTTGGAGGTTGCCAGACACATAGCTAACATTAGGGCTAATTTTGAAAATCTAGCGTGCAGTCAATTTTACTGATGCCTGGGGACATACAAGGTAGAAGCTGACAAGAGAACTAATTTTGTTTGGGTTATTTACTGCTATGCATCATCCGCGGGTTCCCGCCTGACACACAGCTATATGAAGGGGGATATTATCACACACTAAAAATTTATGTTGACATTCGATATTTGTTCAATATGTCAGCAGTATTACTTTCATAATCAAAAGAGTAAGAAAAAGAGAAAAGAAAAGCACTTTATGCTCATATAGATATATCTTTTTAATAACAGTCTATAAGGTTAATATAGTTTACCTTTGAGAGTATACAATGAAAACAAGCAGGGTTAGGAGGGAAAATGACAGAAAGCATCAACCCGAGCTGTTTGTTTGCCATTACCTAAGCGAGCCATGTCAGCTCTCTGGCCCGCGTCTGATAGCTATTTGTTGTACAGAGAGCACAGCATAAAAAAAAATATCAAACTCTTAATACTATTGTGTGCCCATAACCATCTGTCACTGCTAGCCTGGAGATGAGAGGAAGATTACGAGGAATAAACACTGAGCCGCCGAGCATTGGTAAAGCCTTCGGGCAAAAAACTCTTGTGGGGACATCAAAGACATTCTAATTCCGAGGCAGTCAAGGATTACAGTGTGTAACCTGTGCTGACAACAGATAAATGACTGGCAATATTGTGCCAGAGCTGTTGGGTCCTGCATGGAGTACTGATGATGATGATGATGATGTTATCTCGCAGAATGGACTCTGCTGGGATAATTTTATGATAAAACACTTTTTTCAAATGCCACTGGGTCTAGGCAGACATTTACTAGCTACAGGGATAGCAATCAGTTTCTTCAAAATTTACTGTTCTAAGCCCATTAGAGTTCCAGCGCAGCAAGAGTCTTCAATGAAAATCTCAAACGCCTATATTTTCTTTAGGAGGGTATATGCAAATGTTGTGAGCTGAACTCCTACCCTTTAGTGGTAGATGCTTTATCATCTGATTTATGTAAATTTGCTCATAAAAATACAGTTTATTTTTAATTGGTGAATCTGAATTAGAAAATTAAGATTCTGGTTCAGCGTTCATCAAACATCCCCAATTGCGAGCACACATTTATTTAGACCTCTGATCGCACGGGTGGAAATCACATAATTGACCGGTCAATAAGAGCTGTGTTGTAAAGAAAATCATGGCCTCTGCTAGAAATGACCGGGGTGTATTCCTTATTCAGCCTCCTGAGTTGGAGCCTCTCCCATAACCTTGTGCTGCGCATGTTCTTGTCAGTATTATGAGCTACTTGAACTACCTGCTGGAAGGTGTGTTTTCTTTAGAATTGAGCCCAGGAAGCTCTTCCGTCTGTTGTACTTTGGCCTTGGTCCGCACGTGTGTTCCGGAGAGAATCTGAGAACAGGAGAGTGAATTAACGACTGTTTCTCCTGTAAGCATAAAGGAGAAACAGACACTAGAGAGGGCAACCAGATTCTTAGGGGCTGTCATTACCTTGCCTAACCAAACAAAAATAGACCCCTCCTTCTTATCATAAAAAACAGGCCCATGAAATCATGTGGTTGCGGTAGCCAGCTCTAAAAATGAAGTGATGCTGGCCTCATTGTGTTAGTTCCACACCGGGGTCATGAATGGGCTAAAATATAGTGCTAGCCTCTAACATATCTCGTACTAAGTCAACCAAATGTAGAGCCTACTCGCTAGGGTATGTATCAAAATCAAAAGTGACATTTTCTGGAAGATACATTCTGGCTTTAAATCTGTGTTAAAATGTCTGTGCATGAGAACAGGCCCTTAAATGCGACGCTTGCCCCTCTCTTCATTCTTTCTGAATCTGAGCTTGTCAAGGATTATAGTGTGCAACCTCTGCTGACAGTAGATAAATAACTGACAGCATTTTAGCAGAGTTGCTGGGTTCTCTGCAGAGTAATTTGTTTTCTCCTTTCCACCCAGTCTTTAATGTTTTGTTATAAACATCTATAGCAAGGCACGGTTAATAGAAATGACTTATAGTGAAAGACCTGTAAAAAATAGATCCAATTGGCAATGCCTTTTTTTTTAACTATTTTCTTTCCAAACATTATACAAATATTATAACATTGTACTGGCACCAACCAACCTTTATGTAAATGTTCTCTTCATTATAATGGGCACGAAAGACACTGCTGGAGGGACAGGAAAAACCGAGTGTGTAAGACATTGAAGATAGCACTCTCCAGGCTATGTTTCTCAAACTCTTTGATCCCAAGACTCTTTTTCTTTTTTAAGTTATTGATTTTAGAGGGCGGGGTGGGGGGTTGATTTGTGTGTGTGCCCTGACGGGGGATTGAACTCACAACCTTGACCTATCAGGACAGTGCTTCAACTAACTGAGCTACCCTACCAGCGCTCTCCTTCACACGCTTAAAAATGATTGGGACACTTAAAAACTTTTGCTAATCGGGGTTATACCTATCAGTACTTACTGTATGTTAGAAATTAAAACTCAGGAAAAGGTTTTAAAATCTACATTAAGTCATTTAAAAGTAACAATGAAGAACCAAATACATGTGAATATTTTTTCATGAAAAATAACTTTATTTTACAAAACAAAAAATTAGTGATAAGGGTGATATTGTCTTACATTTTTTTGTGAATCTATTATGTCTAAGTAGAAGAGAGTTGGATTTTTATATTTGCTCAAGTATTCAATCTGTTACAATACATTATTTTGGTGGAAGTTTATGAACAAAATGCTGCCTCACAAAGAGACAGGTTTGGAAAAGGAAGGAGTGTTTTAGTGACACTTTTGGATTTTTGCAGATCTTCCTCTTTGGTACCACACTGGAACTTGACGAGTATGGGCTTAAGTTTAGTTGAACCCTCTGAATGACTTCTTATGCTCAGTGCAACAAATGTTTTCCTTGAAGTGACAGGCTCACGTGATTCATATTTGAGCAAATGTCTGCCTAATGCCCAAACCTGATTAACCAGGGTTTGTCTATCAGTTGTTCTTTCCAGTAAAATTGGCATTTCAAGAAAGAGGCAGCTATTTTAGCTCACAACTCAGTCCCATGAATACTTTCCTCAAGATAGTCCTCATACCTTGGTGTGCAGAGGGGATGCATGTGTATTCCCAATTATATTACACAGAATGAGCCTCTCGAAGGGATGAAATGTGATAAAATGAGTCATTGTAATGCTTCTTCAAGGACGTTCTTAAGTGAAACTGACATTTTTTTCTTTCACTGTTCACGCGGGTGGTTAACAACACAGTGACTGCCAGTTCAGGTCGGTGCCGCGGCCTCCAATCCTGCCGAGGCAAAGCCATTTCACTCGCCAGGGCTTTTTCACGAGCACGACGGATGTCAGCACAGGGAGAAAGGCAGATCACACCGTAGCATCGCTGTGAAAACAGTTTGACTGCGCCGACTCCGTGCATCCTGGACACCCCCAGGAATTCACAGACGACCCTTGAGAGTGACTGTCAGGAGAACCGATGATGCCGTATGTAAAAATGTCTGCCATCGGTCATTGAAATTGCCTGAGTCTCAGTCCGCATAGACCACTTTTTCTTGCCCAGAATGTTAGTATATTAACATGTAGACTTAGCGACGGAGAGCAAACAAGCATTCATCATGTATGAGAAAGCTGTCAGACCAGACAGGGTTCGCCTCAACATGGGCTCAGTAGGTTCAGAAGCCGTAGGAGAGAGATCTTTAAGAAATTCTGTTCTGATCTTAAAGCCCCTACGAGTCGCCCATAAGTGGGTGTATTCTGCTTTAGAAAAATGAAGTGGAAGTGGGCAGTGAGGCATGCTCAGGAGTTTGAAGTTGTGAGTGCCTCTAGTTGTAAGTTCCACCATGACCTCATCACTTGGAAGTAAGGAAAATGCCAGAACTTTTCACTTAAAGGGGAATGACTGTTTATGAACTATATGCTGTTCGCAGTATTTTCCATAAAGAAACAGTAAAACAATTCGTGTAATGTTGATTATGGGTAACAGTGTAAATTTGGAAAGGAAAAGCTCCACTCATGGAGAAATAAAGACAGATTTGAAGCATACTTAGGTAAATCATATAAAATATAACATTGAAAGAATTTGACAAGCTGTATTTTTAGAAACTTTGGAGATTTCTAACCGAAAACAAATGATTGATATAAAATGGAAAATTATGCTTTATTACTTGAGAGTAAAATAAATTACTTTTTTTTCATTCTTTGAGATTTAAAACTACAGCTTTGAAAGCAAAATTGGTGACTGCCTTCTGAACGGATGTGTGTTACATGATTGGATGATATGCTTTTCGGGCCAAAGTAACTTATCTTGGTTTTCTTTTGCCCACATAACTTGGAAAAAACTTGGGGAGTAGATTGTCTTCATTTATTCAGGCTTTACTGGCCATTACCTGAGGGCAGAATACTTTTAGAGGGAAGTCTTCAGGTTCCACAGCAGGATGTGAAGAGAGAGGCAGAGGGCTAGCTTCTTGACACCAGAGCTGTTTATTCTATTTCAGGGTTATGTATAAATCTGTTTTTCTAAGGGAGAAAAGATCCTCACAAAATTATAGTTCCGGAAAACATGGCCATGAGGTCTGGCCATCTGCCTCTCAACACACTCCACCAGCGCTTCCTCAGACCTGTGAGAACCATCTTACTTGTCCTCATCTGTAAAGATGATCCCCATGCATGCTTTCCAGCAGCCCTGGGCACTCACAGTTCAGTGTCTTCAATGCTAGGAATGTCTGCCCTGGAATTATTGTATGTGAGCTCATTTGAGATGAACTGGGAAGAATGGATAACTGCTCTTTGAAAGAGATAATCTAACCCAGGATTTTCATCCAGTGTGTTACAAGAATGTTTAAAACAGGCAATATCTGACTATTTCAGGGACACACCTCTTTTTCCCTTTCGGGGTGTCCAACCTGTGGCCCTACACAAAATCATAAATTTACTGAAGACATTATGAGATTTTTTGTGATTATGTGTTCCAATGTATTTAGTGTGTGACCCAAGACAACTCTTCTTCCAGTGTGGCGCAGAGATGCTAAAAGGTTGGACACCCTTGCTTGTCAAATAAAACAATGACAACAGCCAACACAACAATAGCCATCCAGTTTGAATGAATCAAAGCTATACCTACTTATTTTGTCAGATTGGCAAAAAATATAATGTATTTTGTAATACATTAATGTAATGTATTCTGACCAGTTCTGTGTTTACCAGTCGGACAGTCACAGCTCACATGAGCAATAGGGTTCCAGTCGATTGCGTCATTCCCAATGCAATGACAAGTTCCCTTCAGTCAAATTTCGTTTTTGTCCTTGAAGAATTTCAAGTGAACTCTGTCATTTAAAAAGCAAAAAACTCTACAGGATTTTACTAGAATCTTTGAAAAGCTTTAATTAAACACCTGGCTTAAATTACTATGTATTATATCACCAAATAGATTTATTTTGTCTTCTAATGTGATTCATCAGATGAAGCTCTGGAAATCTATTTCAGGATTCTTAATTAGTAAGAAGATAAACTCTGGAAAATTCATAGCCAAAAAAATTAGTCTTACCAAAATATCATTTATAATTTCTAAAATTTCATCCATAGATGCTTGCTGACTATTTTCCAAACTGTTAAATATATGAAAAAAAAAACAAGAGATTCAGCATTTAGTTTCTCAATGGTTCTTGGGCTATTTTTTAACTTTCTAACACACCATGGCAGATGAAAGAACTCCCACCTACGTTATTTCTGTCTTGGTGGTGTTTTCTCTAGAATATCATAAACTAAAACTCTTGTTACCCTTTCCCACTTAATAGGGTTGAAGAGGTCTCTAAACTTGGGTCGTTTCTTAAATATACTAATTGCTGTAAAAGATGGTGCTTGGTTATGGCATGCGTATAATAGTCATCTTTACCTCTCCAAGACCCATGTCTGCCTTTGCTTCTTTCCATCACAACTCTTGATCCAGTCCTTACACCAGACTTCGTCACTTAAAACAGGTCATGGATGAGTGAGTTGGGAAGTAGTTAGCTAGGTGATATGGATGAAGGATGGATGAATGGATGAGTGGGTAAACATATTATCTACCTTTTTGTTACAGATATTTATGTCATGTATATGGTTATGTGTGTTTAAATACACTTCTTCCTAGTCACTAACCCTTTCTCTATACCACCCCTGTTGACCTGCCCCCTCTATTTTGTCCATTCTTTCCTCCATTTTTCAGAACTAATATCCCTCCTATTGCTCTTAATGTATAGCATTTTCTGTCTTTCAGTGATGGTAGTTACAATCATGTTTCTTTAGAAATGCCTTCGAATCCTCTGCCTTCCACAGACCTCTGCCCTAATTTAAATTCTGGTGCTGTGTGAATTGGCCTGGCTGTGCATTTGCAGGCACCACGGGCACCTGTGCAAGCTAGCACACCTCATACATGTGGAAAACAAACTTTACAGTCTCTACTGTTTTCTAGCCCCACTCATTCCTTGTTTTAAATGGTGTGATTTGGTTTAGATCCTAACTGAGGTCCCCCAGGATAGAGACAGAAAATTGTGTTTGTTGATTTGGGGGTGCTCAGTTGATGTTACTTAGTACAGATGAGGTGACTCTTTGGTGATTGGCTCTCTGGGCTCAGTAAGTCCTGTTGAGTACAAGCTTCTCATCCTGGGAAGAAAGATGGTGAAAATATAGAGGAATTCAGTTCACTGGATGACAGGTAGAGATGGTCCTGAGATCAGCACTGCTTTCACAAAACATACATTTTGTTGGGGGGATTTTTAGATGAAATCTCTTTATAGGAGCTGTAAATACAAATCATTCAGGACTTCGTTAAAATGAAATAATTTATTTTAACAGAGGGTGATAGAAAAGTATTCAATAAAATTATGGTATTTGGAAAGAAAGGCTCAAACTCGTTAAAACCAAAATAATTTCTTAGTTATCTTTGAAAAATATAACAACAATGGGATATTCTTATAGGTTATTTTTTTACCTACCCCTCTGCCATAATCCAGGTGTGCAAATCATTTTCAAACAATCCATTAGAAATTACTTTCTAAACTCCAGTTTATAATCCCAAGTGAATGAGATTCTACAGCTTTTCTAGGTTTCCCAGACTAAGGTTCAGTGTCCAGAGTTTTATTTTTTATTTTTTTTTACTCAATCACACCAAAGAATTCCAAGGTAGTATAGCAATAACTATTATAAATTATGTAAGGTTTTTTCCCTTTATATAATCTTTATTGGCTGTGCAACTAATTAGCTATTTCAGCACTATTCAGGCTAGAATCATTTGTTGGTTAAACAAAAGAAGGGGAAATTTCAGAAACACAAAGAGCCGAAATGTTTGAGATTTGTTCCTACTCAGATGTATATACCTCATAGTGCCTATCTCCTGTTGAAGGAAATAATTTATCATGATCTTAGGCAAAAGCATTTCTCTCTTTGCTGTCCTTTTTTATTAATTTAGATATGTTTCTAAGATGAGAAATGATGTTACTTCTAATTATGGTTACATGTAGTTAATTTCCTTTTTTTTTCCCTAAGCTTGGTGTGAAAGGCAGTTTCCTCCAAAAGAGGAGCGGGAGCTGGCGGGCGGGGGGTGGGGAGGGGGGTGGAGAATACTGATAGAGCTGATCTTCCTGTTGCCTTAGCAACAGATTTATTTATTATGGGTTGAAATGACATGAGTTTATATACCGCATACCTGCTGATCGGCAAACTCCCCTATTCCAGCAGCAGTTGACAATTAAGTCCTGGACAGCTGTAGCCAGGGGTTAATGTTCCTCATTAGGAGAACTAGGTCATTACTGGGAAATCAAGGCACTTAAGGCAGCATGGGTAAAATACAAAATTCAGCATCTAGAGGAGTGAGGCTTTTTTATGTTAATTAACCTTATTTTCCTAGGTTTAAAAAAATCTTACATGCACATGACAGTGGATCAATTAATTGAAAAAAGAGCTAGTTTACTTTACTCTCTGAGTTGTCTTCATTTCCTTTGCAAGGATTTCATTATTTTATGGAAAATTCTTATGTCTATATGATGAGTAAAAAGGGTATTAAATTAAGAAGGGAATCATCATGGAAATCAGCTTTACCACAAGGGAACGAGCAAATAAAAGCCTTGGAAATGAAAATAAATAAGCTTTGCTAATACCTCACCTAAGGAGCAGAATATAAGCCCAACAGAGCTGGGAGATAATATTTAGAGGTACTTCTTTGCTTCTTTATTAAGCAGTTACATAGTTATTTGACCTTCAGAAACTGAAACTTTGGAAAAGTGATTCCAAGTGGCTTGTAAACATTCTATTTTCAGAATACTGTCAAGCAGTTTAACAAACAACAGCTTTCTAATTGTAATTGGCTTTTAAAAATATTAATAAAATCAGATACATTCATTGAAAGTTTTTATCAAAATGTCTACGTGGGTGTTTTTTTCACTTGATACGTTCATAAATAATGTATTAAGCCCCTTCTGAATGCTTTGTTTTCCTGTTTCTTTAAAGAGCCGTCGTGGTGAAAGGGGCATTTATGCAGTAGAAAAAAAATTATATTGCCCAGAACCCTGTTTAATCTTCTTCACATGCGGCCTCCATTGAGGCCGCTTCCTGCCAGTTCCTTCACTCTGGCCACTTTCTTTGTGGGACACGGACAGAAGACGAAAGTGCTCCCACCACCATTGTCCCATAAAACACTTTGTCCCTTCAATATAAAAATCAAAAGCACTATCATTCTTCTCCCTCTACACATATATTGTAAACCGTTCCTAATGGGGAGATAATTGATTGACTTCTACAGACTTAGTCTAGAGCTCTTGTTTTAATTTTCTTCCCATCCCGAAAATTAAAAAGAAAAAGCACGACTCTCCTTTAATTGCTGAGCTCTCCATGACTCAATATATATTTTCACCTCCTCCCCAAGTTATTTCCTGGTATATACATGAAACCAGGCCCTCAAATACTTCTTGAGAAAATGCCATTCTAGTAAACCTCTGTTAGTACCTGGTATATTGCCACTTACCGTCTGATTTAGTATGAAATTACTGTTTCAGGTGGCACCGCTCACAGCTGCTTCCTTTAGAAAGGTATTTTCACTCTGAAATTAGATAGGATCCTTTACAGAACTGCCTCTTTTCACCTACGCTGCCTTTAATAAGAACTCTTTCAAAGGAGAAATTGTGTCCCCAATTTCAAAATTATCACCTGAGATCCAGAGTTTTAGAATGAGGAGGTATGGAAGACCCTGTTAGCCCACATTTTGCTGACTCCATTGCAGTTTGGTGCGGCTGTGTGACTGGGTCTCATGCAATAAATGTAAGCAGAAGTGATGTGGGCCCCTTCCAGGTGGGGCATGAAAATGTCCCACCTGTGCTCCCCAGGTTGTCGTTCCCTTTGGGTAAGGCAAACACGGAAGTCCCTTGTTGGCGATGACAGTAGCTCCTTTGGCTTGGGGCCTTGAACGCATGGAAGAGGGCTGCCCTTACGATCTACTCACCTGCCTTGTTCTCCCACTTAAATGTTCTAATCCACTGTTTGAAAGCGGCCAGCCTACCTCAATGAATGCAGATAGCTGCTACAGTCACCCAGACAGGCGTGGTGGCAGTTTGACTGGGGCAGTAACAGGGAAGGATGTCAGAATCTGTCAGGATGTGTTCTCAAGGCTCTGGCCGTGGTGGATAAATGTGGGTGTTGTTTATTGAGATGGAAAACACTTTGAGGGGAGAAGGTTTAGAGAGTTGACATTTAAACATTAAATTAGAAATAACTTGTAGACAAGTAGAGAGTTGAATTGGAAGTTAGATCTGTGAGTCTTTTATTCAGATGAGCAAGTGGGACTGAATGTAGAAATTTGGGAGTTATCAGCATGGAGACGTTCAGTTCCTATAAAACATTTTAAAAATATGGGTATTCAATTTCAAAAACTACAGTTTTAAGCTTCCCGATTTTCAGCATTAAATGTATACGAATTCTGTGGGCAGAAGTTATGACCCGCTGTGGCGATGGATTGGTAAGTCTGGTCTCTCTGCGAGTCCTTGCTGTCAGCTGCCAGCCTTCTGCCTTCAGACAAGTTACTGACACTCCAACTTCAGTTTTCTTATTTGCACGAAGGGAAGGCTGTTAACGACACTGTAGGATTGTTCTGGGGATGATAGGAGCTGATGTATGTAAATCAGTGCAGTTGCTGGCAGAGAGTAAGCACTAAATAAACATTAGCTATTAGTATTAGTAAGGAGTACAGAGTACTTCATCCCCTCGCACGGGACTGTTACTTCTGCCTACTATCTCTTATTGGTTAAAATCAATTTTTTCGTAACTCTCCTAGAAAAAGAAAAGAAACAGCTAAATAAAGTCGTCTTTTTTCGTCTTCATTTGCAGCCTGCCCAAAACAAGTACATACTGTACAGGAAAATGGAGTTAAGCTACAGGGCAAACACTTCTAAGGAGCAGCATCTGCCCTGTAAGTGAAGTCTATAAAAGGCCACCAACTGTCCCTTCACATTTTTACGAGCGTGAGGGCATTACTAAACCTGGACAGAAAAATGTTTTTTGAGGCACTTACATCAAGAACCACACTGTCGATATCACAAATGATTTCCGTTTTTTACAAGATGACCGCCAAAGTCCTCTTTTAGGAATGACAGCGCTGCTTTAGCGGGAGGTGTATTGTGTGTGTATGTGTGTATATGTATGTGTGTATGTGTGCATGTGTGTATATGTATGTGTGCATGTGTGTGTGCATGCACATGTGTGTGTGTGTGTGTGTGCGCGCGCACACACACACACACACAAAGTTACAATGAAATAATTTTTTGGTTTTTTTACCAAAGATGATTTGGTAAAAAGCGCTTTTTTTTTTACTTTTATAATTGTCATGTTTTTAAGCACATTACTTTTCTAAAAAAATAGTTTTAATGCCATGTAATCTATATATTACAAAATTCCCTCATTTTAAATATACAGTCCAACATTTTTTCATAAGTATGCAGAGTCGTGCAACTATCATCACAATCCGGTTTTAGAACCTCTCACCCTAGCAAGAATCCTTGTGCCCCTTTGCGGCCAATCCCTGTCTCCACTCCAACCCAGACAAACACTAATTTGATTGCTTTCTCCATAAATATGCCTTTTCTGGATATTTCATATCTGTGGAATCATAAAGTATAGTCTTTTGTTTCTGGTTTCTTTCCTTTGGGACGGTGTTCCTGAGTTGGTTCATGTATCCGTAGCCTGTCCCTCTCTAATGCTGAGGGATACTCCATTGTATGCGTATAACACATTTTGTTTATTCATTTATCGTGTTCAATGTTGGGCTGTTTTACTTTCTGACAACGTGAGTAATACTCCTCTGAACATGTGTGCAGAAGTCTTTGTGCCGACATATATTTTCACTTACCTTGGGCAGATACCTAGACTTGAATTGCTGAGTTTTCTGATAAATTTATGTTTAACCTTTTAAGAAACAGGAAGATCACTTTTAAGGACAACACCTGGTAACTCTTCCTCCTTCTTCATTCGTTTAAAAGTGTCATTGAGCTTCTTTGAAAGCCAGCACTGTACCAGGTATTAGATACAGGCAACTCGTGGTTATCCAGTGTGCTGGGCATGAAACGTAATCTGGATGTTTCACATCACCTCACTACCCATAAAGCTGATGCTGGGCATTCTTTCAGTTGTCTTCAGCAGAAAGTCTGAGATCCTGACGGGCCTATTATCCCAAACATGTGCCGAATGGCTATGTGACAGGAAGCCAAAGGGGAAAGGCATAATCCAGTTCGAGAATGGAGGCAGGTGTATATACTCCCCAGGGTCCTGGCCATTTACTAAATTATAACATGTCTAAACTCCAACTACTGCTTTTTTCCCCTAAACTGTTTTACACTCCTATTTGTGAGTGGTGCATTTATTTCTCTCACACTCAGCTCCAGATGATTATCTTGCTTGGTTCTTCTTCACTTTCACTCTCTGTTAGCTTCCTATGGCTACTATAAAAAATTACCACACACTTGACAGCTTACAAATGACAAACTTATTCTCACAATCCTGGAGGCCAAAAGTCTGAAATTGGCATCACTGGGTGAAAATCTAGATGTCAGTGGGGCCTCATTCCCTCCAAGGGCCTAGGGAAGAAACCATTCTTGCCTCTCCGAGCTTCTGCTGGCTGCCAGCGGTCCTCAGTTTCTGGCTGTATCACTACGTTCTCTGCCCCTTTTTCTCTTCTGTCTATACCAAACCTCTCTTTGCCTCCCACTTATTAGTGTACATGTAATTGCATTTAGGGCCCACCCAGGTATGCCAGGGTAGTCACCCTATCTCGAGATCCTTAAATACATCCGGGAACTCATTTGTTCCCATTAAGGCAACATTTACAGGTTCCAAGGATGTGGTGACCTTTGAGGGAGGGGGACCTTATTCAATCAAACACAAGCTGCACATGCAATCAGTATGAGGCCATTTTACTGACTTTATACTTTTATACTTGTGCATTTTATACTTTTTAAGCGTATACTACATGTCAGGTAGTGAATTAACATTGAAGATAAAATAGTAAGGAAAAATTCACACACACCATCCTTGCCTGCTTTGAGTTTACTACAGATATTAATCAAATAAAATTTCCCTGAGGTAAGTGTTACAAGGAAGAAGTGAAAAGATGGAGTGATGTGTGATGTTTTTGTAAACATTCACTGCTACATGTTCACTAAAAATACTTTAAGCAATACAGAAAAGTGCAAATGAGGACGTTTTTTAAAAACTCACTGCAGAAATCTACCATACATAATTGCTACTTTTGAAATTTCTTTCATTTCGTATATCAGTCTGCTTGTTTGAAACTTATAAGCTATTTTGATACTTTTAAGTACTTACTCTAATGATTTTAACATACAAACCTACCCTTTTATTTACCTCTTTCTTTGCTGATTATTCTCTCTTGCACATTAGACCTTTCCTTCTGCCTGAAGAACACCCTTAAGAATTCCTTTTAGGGAGAGACTGTTGGTGACAAATTCATCTGAAAATATCTTGTATTTATCTGTTATTCTTTGGAGCTTTTTTCCCTGAGTATCCAATTCTAGGTTGAGATTACATTCTCTCAGCTTTATTTGGTTATTGACAAGTTTCATGATCAGGCTTCTTTCTCTGGTTACTTTAAGGATCTTGTCTTTGTCCTTGGTGTGCTTTTTTCACTGTGGTGAACGTAGGAATGGATTTCTTCTTTAATCTTACTTGGGATTTGTTCGACTTTAAAACCCTTAAACTGGTGCTTTTCATCACTTCTGGGAAATATCCACTATTATATCTACAACTACCGCCTCTGCCTCATTCTCTCTCCTCTCCTTTTAGGCTTCTGTATCTTGATCTATCTCTTAATCTTTTTTTATTTCTTAACCTTTCTTTCATATTTTCCACATCTTTTTACTCTCTATACTGGATCCTAGCTGATTTCTTCAGGTCTGTTTGGTCTTTGAGTTTACTAATTCCTTCTTTATTTCAATCATTATTTGTTTTTATTGTTCAGACTTATTTTTGTTGCTTTTTCAAAACCGTATGGTCATTTTTAATAGTCCCTTGCTCTTCATATACTTTCTTGTTTCTGTAGATACTTCAAACATACTACTTTTATATTCCCTGTTCGATCATTCCAATATAGGGAACCTTCGTAGGGTCTGCTGTCTATTTTTCTCGTTGCTTGTGGTGCCTTGTTTCCTGTGTGTCTTTTTTTGACCATGAGCCCATATTTTCTGGCACTTGGTCAAAGGGAATTCTTTAAGAATTGCCCGAGTTGTCTCTGCATTTCTCCAGAGAGATGTGCATTTGTCTCTCTCAGAAGTCTACAGGAGCTTCCAGCCCAGCACTACTTCAAACTAATTCTCAGTTAAGGTTGCTTGTTTGTTCGACCACTCAGGTAGCTTGATGTCAGGTTTCGGACTTGTTTCAGGGCCAGTGTGAAATTTGGAAACTGCATGGGAATTATGCTAATGTGTAACAGTTACATAGGTCTTCACAATATGTGTCTCACGAATTCTCGTCTGCGTCACACTGCTGACTGTTACTGCTCTGTCGTACTTCTGGCTCCAGTCCTCCCTGATGTAAACCTGGGTTACCCTAATAGCCTTCTCCTCTCCGACCTCAGCGCCTCCGGTTCAGATCTAGGTTGGATACCCAAATGCAGTACCTTCTCCACGCCATTGTGCTCGGAGTCCTTCTCTGGCTTTCACTTTCCTGTATCAGTGATCTCAATCTGGCTGCTTGGTGAAATAAGGAGTTTTTTTCCAGTTAAGAATGCCTGTCCCCCTAATGCCAATTAAACCAGAATTTCTAAAGTAGGGCCCTTCAGTCCATTTCTTAAGCATCCCAGACAAATCTAATGTGTAGCCGGGATTGAAAACTAACAATCTGCAAGAAAAAAATTTTAAAACAGAATTGCCTTCACTCTCAATTTTAACACCTCATAAGACAGTGGTGCTCAACCGTGGCTACACATTAGAAAATACCTAAGTGCAAACTCTGTCCTGAGGGGTTCTGATTTTGTGGATCTGAGGTGGAGCCCAGGTGTGGGTGTTTTTGATAGTTCCCTTTAGATTTGCATCATGCAGGATCAAGAACCACTGCTCTAGGATCATGAAGTCACAGGCTTACAGGGACCAGGCTAGTCGCTTGAATGAGTGAAAAGGCTAGCTGAGCACCCACTGTGGTAACCAGCCTCCATCGGGCCAGGCAGCCTACTCAGCTCTTACTGACTACAAAACATGGCCTCACTTTGCAGTTTTTGCTCCACAGCACATCCTCTTCTCACTTCCTAGAACTTGAAAAATAAACAAATATACATATCTGTGTCTCTAAGTGTGTGTGTGGAACAGTTGGAGAGTGTGCTTACTTTGCTTTTTTCCCAACTCGGTGCATTTGTTTCTGTTCTGTTCTGTTCCCCACCTGCAGTGCCAGCCTTTGCTCTCCGTGTTTGTCTAGACCATCACCATTCTCTAGGGCAACTCTGACATGGCAATGGAGAACTGGTCATGAGAGGACATGGGTGTTTGAGGGAGGCACTCACCTGTCAGGTCCCTTTCTGTCTTTCATAAACTTCTCTCCTTGGGGCTCTATTTATCTTGCATATACTTCTTTGATATTTAAATAAAACAAAGCTTTACGTGGTTAAACTTGTTTTTTTAGCTTTATAATTACCATCAAATAAGCAGTTCTAGGAATGGATACTTCTTACATTAAGGAATCAAAATATTAGGAATTCTTTATATAATGTAGTAGGTGCATATTAGGAACTAGGAAGTCTTAACATGTGGATTACTTGGCTAGGTAAGGATTGAAAAGCACTAAGACCAAATAGGACGTAATTATAGTAGATGAAGTGAATAAAAAGTATGGAAGACTAAAACATAGTATCTCATAATCTGACTTGGGACTAGATGACTCAGTAGGAATGTCTTAAGTAAAATTACAGTGAGAACAAGACACACACATTTCTTAACTAAAATGTTTATTGGGAGGCATTTATTTTAAATGTATTAAAATAATCTTGCCCTTTTTAAATTTGTAATTTAGCGTAAGATGAACGCTAAATGTTAAATGAACGTGAATTGTAGTATCAAGTACAAGGACTCCAAGATATAACACTTTATCCACTCATTTATTCACACATTGGTCACATATTTATTTACACGAGGCAAGGCAATTGGCCACGCCCCTGTCCACTCGTGCCAGATTGTACATGATGTCTGAGTACAAGTTGCAGCCAGACTGCCTGCGTTGAATGCCACATCTGTCCCTTACCACTGGGTCAGTTGGGTAATGTGGGCAAGTTGCCTAACTTTGCCAAGCTTCGGTTTCCTTGTCTATAGATTAAGTAGGAGAATGGTAGGTGCGTACCGCATAGAATTGTGAGAACGAAGTGATTTAATCCATCCCCAGTGGTCCTAAACACTATATGCGTTTTTGACATTATTATTAATCTTTGTCTCTCTACAACTGAGCTCATTCACCTCGGGATTCCCAGTGAGTTCACAGTAATTCAGTAAATTTTCAGTTCCCCCTTTTTGTCCTATGAGTAACACTTAAGTTCTAAGGATACTTTGGAGCATCAGGGGAGATGGCTTGTTCTCAGCTGGCTCATGGCCACACTGGCGTCCTCTGAAAAGAATATTGTCCTGTCTGGTTCTCGGTGATCACCTCACAGAGCTGGCGTCTACTGCATTAAGTTCCCACCTATTGACACACTTCATTGTTCACGCCAGTGTGCACTGCAGGGGCCCCTCGGCGTGATGGAATCCCACCCGCACGCTGCCTCTGTCAGGTAGCTTCATCTCACTCAGGGCCTTTGGAAAACTTTCTGCTCTCCCATGTGGCTTTCGAGCCTCAGAAAACTCAGCAAACTTGCTTTCAGTCTCCCCGGCATAAGTGATTTCTTTTCCTCAGGACCTATTATTGACTTATTAGTGACTTATTTCCCTCAGTGGATCCTGACCCTGCTGACCACAGTAGCCCCTGCAAAGGTGCACTCCCCGGGTTCTAGAAGAAAAAGCAAAGACCAGGGTCATTCTCCCACCTGTCTCTCTATGGCCCTGTTTCTCCCAATCCTCAGCCTTGGACATCTTCTTATGAGTATCTCTAGCCTCTCTAACTTGCCTCCCTCGGCCCACAGATTTTTTTTTTCTTTTTTCCCAGAGGTGTGGGTGGGGGAGAGGGAGGTTGTGAATAGGGAGTGAGTTGAGAAAAACCTACTCAGTATTATTCTCCAAAACTGTTGTTTAGACCTCAGCATCGGAATTTGAATGTAAAATCAAGAATTAAGTATTTGTTTTGCCTTCTTTTTGCATTCCTGTTTAATAACCTTACCTTAATAGGGCAGAGAGTGTAGCACATCCTTGCTCCCAATGCTGGGGGAGGGGCTGCGGTGGGGAGGGGTGGATTTGCAAAATAAGAAATGCCAAGGGAGGAAGTCCATTAAGTACATTGATTAATACTTCAAATATTATCCTTCTACACATGTATTGATAGGGCTTCTTTTGAGACCCCTGCCTCAGAGAGCTCCCAGATAACTGCAGTACAGCATAATAAGTGAAAGCCCAAAAGAGGAAGCAACTCATTCTGCCTGGAAAAGTGAGGCAAGGCTTCACTGCGGAAGTGAGGGTAATTGAGAGAGGGATCCCAGCAGATACATGACTTCTCACTTCCTGAGCCGCACAGGTTGCAAGAAAGATCACCCAACTCAACTAAGTGTGTGCCTGTACTCTGGGAGCCCAGGGAGAGTCCACCAGAACTGGCAAGAGTGCTTCCCTTCATGTCGCCCTTCGTAACCCGAAAACGGAGGCCAAGGGTCTGGCGGACGTGCTCCCTTGTGTTTTGGAGCAAAGTTGCAGGGTGGCAGCTTGATGGCCCCAGCCCTAAGTGAGATTGTAGAAAGCTCTGGTTTTCTCTTGTGCCAGAGAGCAGACCTCCTGACCTGGAGGCCACTTTAAGAGCCAGACTCCAGGAAATGTGAAGTGGGTGAAGTTTCTCCGTAGGAGGCACTGCCCCCCTCAGGTTTACGTACTATTTAATGCCTTCTCCCTGGTACCAGCCTTTTAGCTCTTGCCCAGGCACCCAGAACTTCCTATTGTTTGGTATTTCACACAGTTCTCACACTCCCTGTGCATTCTCCATGTTTCAAAGTCTTGTTCTTTCGATGGTCCTACTTTAGCCATGTGAATTTACATTCTTAGTAGTGTTTCACTAGTTTCGTCCCCACAGAATACAAGATACACGTGAGTAGACACACAGACTTTTAAACTAAATCACTCTACCATAACAAGTCTTGCTAATAACTAATGTCTTGTCTCCCCTAGGGTATTTACATTTTACAAAGCTTACCTGTTTACCTGCTTTTCCAAAATGAAACCCAAAAAAGGAATTTTCACTTATCATCTATCAATCCATCAAATAATATATAGTACATATCTACTATGACCAAAGTACCTTGTTAAAATCATACCGCTAAGATGTATAAAAGGCTTCAGCCTTAAGGAACTTCGGGTGTTAGTAGCCATAGAAGAGGTCTGGGGGCAATGGACCTTCCTTCTTATCTCTCAGATCATAGCCCTGGGGGAACAGGGTCTCTCCTGGACTAGAACTTAGATTCCTTGAGGGTTGGGTCTCCTGCTGTCGGGTATCCTACTTGTGTCCCAGTGCTAGGTACCAGTTCTGGCTGGCACACAGGGGCACTCGGTTCCCCTTTATTGAATAAATTTCTGACGTTAGACAAGGATATTTTTGTCCTAAGGCCAGAAACATACCCTTGATAAGAGAATTTGTGGTTTCCCTGATTTTTTTAATACGTTAATTAATACACTGTTAAAAATAGTACCAATTAAATGGACCCAACCACAGTGTTTTGTTGCATATTATTTCGAATATAAAACTTGTCTACCTAGCATCCTTCCTCAAGGTAATTAACATTCAAGTAAAGACCTCTATATAATCTTTCCTCAAGCATTTTATTTCGTGAATCCAGTTTACAGATGGAAACACTCAGTAAGAGGCAGGTATTATCAATCTGTCCTGTAAATGCAACAAAGATATTAAACCACTAATTTCCTTCTTGGACTTAAATGGTTGAAATTGTATTTCATTTTAATACTTCCAAATCTAGAATATATGAATATATAAACTAACTTTTAAGTTTAAATAACTGTCAAAAAGTATTAAGAGTCTAGGAATATAACACAAAATTAAAATATTCAAGAAAGTACACCAAAAAAGCAAATAATAAATCTCTACTTCTGCTCATCTAATATACGCTGCGCTCTAGAGTACATATGGACTTTTTCCTAGTGAGAATAGTGTCACAAATGAATATACGCGAAATACTGCATCTTTGGGTAAGTTCTCATTTAGAACGTACGATGTGGATTCCATTTTCCTAAAATAAAAATATTGCCTTGAAATTTGAGTCTAAAGCAAAAGAAATAGGGTTTTTTTTTTATGTTTACCTTTCTTAAAAGGTTACCTTTGTTTTAGGATGTTTATGGGAAATTCAGCATTCAGTACCATTCTAATTTGTGAAAATTAATGAATTACATAGTCAGAAAAAAATGATTTCATGTGTGCCTGCCAATGTACGTCTGTAATCCTCCCAGACACGACGTTTATCAAATGGACTACTTCTTGCAAAAATGCCTTCTGTCTGATCTCTTACTTAGCACTTTATTCTCTGCTTGCCAAGACTGACCCAGGCACAGGGAATCAGCATCACCAGCACACAAACCCTGCTGAGGTTTTGCAGTCGAGGGACTTCTGGCCTCACACATGGGCACACTCTTCACCTTGGAGAAGTCCTTCTGCCCGCCCCCTCTGACAGCCCTCGTGCTGCTGCCACCTGTGCCTCTGTTTGAACTTCGTCATTTTGGGTAGCTTCCACCTGTTGTGTGGTCCGTGGCTTTTGATATCTCTGTTTGTGCCCTGTTTCTAGAACTCCTGTTTCTTTTATATAATTTCCAAGAGGAGAAAGGGAGAAGTGACAATTTACTCCCTCCACTTCGGTTGTAACTAACATAAAAAGGTGATTTGGTATGATGTTTTATTAGTTCTGGGAAGTAAAGGTGAGTATCTGAACTATCAAGAAAGGAATGGCACATTTGGGTGACATTGAGGAGTTGGTGTAGGGACTGACTATGGATGTGAAGGTGACTGGGCAACGGTGACATTTGACAGGATTAATGATAGAATGCCGAGAAGAATTCAGTACAGATGTGCCTTTACACATAAAGACATTTTACTTCAAACCATATTTGTAACTGCTGTGAAAAATAACTGCCATGTATTGAGTGCTTACTATATTATTTGCATATGTAATAGTTGCCACTGTAGATGCCTTTATTTACAATTGTCAAGGTAAACATTAGACGCTAAACAATGGCACACTCTGCTTACTACAACTGATTGTAAAGTATAGCAAACTTTATTGTTTTGTCCAATTATGGCAGCTATTAAGCTCACTACGATAATCTTAAATTCCCATTTCTATAAATGAAGAAGAAAACAATGATTGTCATAGTTATTATAACAATAATAACGGCCATCCTATGTTATATATTTTCTGTTTGCCAAACACTACAAATTGTTTCATATTCATCATCTCACTTA
>VMDR010009782.1:0-32501 GCA_007922815.1 Macrotus californicus | reverse complement strand
CCACCCCAGCCAATCCCACCCCCCTCCCCCACTCCCACCCTCCCCCTTGTTATGTCCATGTGTCCTTTATAGTGTTTCCTGGAATTCTACGCAGCAGAGAGAAAGAAGGAGATCCTACCCTTTGCAACAGCATGGATGGAACTAGAGAGCATTATGCTAAGTGAAATAAGCCAGGTGGTGAGAGAGAAATACCACATGATCTCACCTCTAACTGGAACATGATCAACAAAAGAGATCAGCAGGCAAAGTACAACCAGAGACATTGAAATTGAGAATGATCTAACAATGGCCAGAGGGGAAGGGGGAGGGAATAGTGGGGGGAAGGGTTTCCAGGAAACACTATATCCTCTTGTTTTCTATGTTAAGACCTATAGTAAAGCATGCTCATCTCCCAAATTTGCTTTCTAATATGGAAAGCAACTCTTTTGGAATTTGAAAAGCCTCTTATCTTTAACAAAGCCAGGCTTTCAAAACTGTTATCTCTTTGAATATTAAAAAACATTTAGGTTGAAACTCGGGGCTGAGCTCGAACTCCTTTTTTCTTACATAGTGTCCACCAAATCCTGAAGTAATAAGTGCCATAAAACCAATAAACTGGGGAGTAGCAGTGTAGGAAAAAATACACCCGTGAAATGTACCAAAACTACTATCACCTTTACTTTGGCAACACCATTTATTTGGCTGTTTTCTGGTCAGCTCCACATCTCTGTCTGCTCCTGTATTGTGTAACCATGGCTCTGATTTGGTGATGCCACACTGCTGTGTGGGGCCAATGGGAACACGTTTGACTCAATGAGTTCTGGAGGGACTTAAAATATTTTCTAACTAGCATATGCATGTAGGGTCTGTTTTCAGATATCTATTGTCAGATCAGAACACATCCTAGCTAAAGCTTTAAAACATACGTCTAAAAGAGTGATAAATTGGCTGCTGTGTGGTACAAAGCTACAGAAGTTCAGACTGGGATTTTGTGTGATTATTGATTTCTAATGGCTTTTCTATGGCTTTAATGGAGCTATGAGAGGCTAAGCCAGGTTTGAAATAAGAAGACGGGGAAGTGCTAAGAAGTGCTTGGGTTCCTAGTGACTACAGAGCTAAACATGCATCGTCACCTTGCAGGGACGCCGAGAGCTGTCCTGTGCAGCATTGCCACTGCCTTCAGTCTGGAGGGCAAGGCAGGAAAAGCTGTAAACAGTCAGCGAGAGAGAAAAAGCTGATGAAGGAACCAACAATGTTCCCAATAGCTCATCGTGACATTCTACTTGTTTGGCCAGTGTCTGCCTGGTTCTAAGTTACTCCCCTCCCTTTTCTCCCTTTATTGTATTTGTTGGTTTAATTTCAGAGTAGAACCTGTGTCTAAACCTGAGAAGTTGGCAAGCCATGGTTTTCTGCTCCACATCATCATCATGGCCGATTTCAGAAGCTCAGAGCTTCAGATAGAATCTCCTCTTTGTCCTCTCTTCTCCTTTACTCTTGTTTACTTCCATTTGGTCCAGGAGGTACTCACTGAAGTTTGCAGTGACAGGAAGACAAATTCCTCCTTAAATAGCTTTTTATATTTAGGACAAACCTTGTGGAGATGTTAGAGCAACACTTGTGCACACACAAGAATGCACACGGAGGAAAGGACACAATGATGAAACCTATAGTTGTGAGTTTTTACTAGCTTCCAGTTCATTTTTCCTTTACAACAACCTGATCTGTTTTTGTTGTGTGGATGTAATGACCTGGCCCATTCTTTCAGCCTGATTTGTGTATGCTCAATACATGTCATTGTGCCAAAAAATGTTGGCCAGTACCAAGCCTTCCAAGTCTCTTGAATTCTCAGTGTGTTTATCCCTTCAAAAGCTCTTTGCTCTATATCTGCAAAATGTCCTAGAATATGCATTCACAGAGGGTATCGTGACCCATCACTTAATCCAATAGTTCTTATACTTGAATGGCCATCAGAATCACTTGGGGAGCCATTAAAATTTCTAAAGACCCATTAAATCAAAATCTCCATAAATATGACTCAAGAATTATGCTTTTAAAGAGCCCTCTGTGATTTTGATGATTAGCCAGATTTAAGGACCCACTGACTTAGTCCATTCTTCTTCTTTAAAGAAAGTACCTGCTTAAAATAGTTACAGCTGATTCCTAAACCTTGTACACATATGAAATGCAGAGCTTTTAAAAATATGTTTCAGGGCCTCAACCTCTGAGAATTAAATGCAGTTCATTGAGATTGAGGTCTTAGGCAATTGTAATTTTCTTAAAAACCAAAGAGATGATTCTAGTTCACATCCCAATCCCAGGTAAGACTTACTGATCTAAACCATCCTGTGCAGACAAGAACAAAACCTCATTTTAAAGATGCCTAAAGGGGTTGCCTTGATTTACACTCTGTGCATGTCTTTATTATATGATGCTGGAGGTTAATGACAGATGTAACTGAAACTTGAAGAGCTTGGGGAACAATTTAAGAAAGGAATAGGTCCATCCATGCTGTTTTAAAAGGTAAGATTTTCTTCTTCCATACGGCTGAGGATTATGCTAAGTGAAACAAGCCAGTCAGAGAAATCATAAATACCATATGATTTCATTTATATGTGAAATCTAATTAACAAAGTAAACTGATAAAAAAGCAGACACAGAGGCATGGATACATAGAACAGACTGCAAGTTGTCAGAGAGGAGGGGAAAAAGAGGGACTGGATGAAAGAAGGTAAAGGGATTAGCCAAAGAATATATATGCATGACCCATGGACATGGACAACAGTGTGGTGATGGCCAGAGGGAACAGGTGGCAGGGCTGGGTGGAGGTGGGCAAAGTGGGGGAAAAGAAGGACATCTTTAATATTGTCAACAATAAAATTTTTTTAAAAAAGGAACAGGAAACAGGGCCTGGAAATTGTCTCTATTAGAAGAAAATTAAAGAGGCTCTGAAGATAAAACTGTAATGTCTGTCCTGTTCTCAACTCTAAAAAGCAAAAAATGTGGGTTTTTTTTTTTGTTTTTGTTTTTTAACATAAAGGAGAGACCAAAAATTGGAACTTCGGGTAGGGCTGGCTCCAAAAACTCAAAATATGGTAGAGCTTTGTCTCTTTGTCTTTCAGCTTTGTTTTTCTCTTTGTGTTAGCTTCATTCTGAAGCAAATATTTCCCAAATGGCAAGAAAAAAGGGCAGCTGCTGACAGTCCCACACCTGATCCTTTAAACAATCTAAAAGGAAAGAGTCTGTCTCTCTCTCTCTCTCTCTCTCTCTCTCATAGTATTTGTTGGTATTTGAGGTCCAAGTCTCAAGGAAGGCCCTGATTGACCTTGCTGAGTCATCTGCCCATCCCTAAATTTGTCACAATGGTCTGGGGGAAGAGTATTTATTGAACTCTGTAGCCTATGGGGAGTCACACATCAGAAACTTCTGGGGCAAAGAGAAAAAGTTTCTTCCCTGGCTGTATATATTTAATGACCCATTGGGAAGGACATGTGACTGATACGGGATTAAGTTTGCCTATAGTTGACGTCATCAGACTGAATTGATGAAGTAAAGAAATGTATGGACAGATACTCAAAAAAGCGTTGTATAAACCTTTCCAAGATAAATGGGCTGATGAGCGGACCTTAGTGGTACAGTAATAAAGATTGCATTATCCCAGTATATTTGTGTGCTTATGTGTTCATGTATTGAGAATATGACCTTGAACTTGAGCTACCCACAGCTTTCAAGAACCTGTTAGTGATGCTTGTAAGAGAAGAAGTAATGAGGAAATGTTAAAGTACAAAATATGTAATTCAAAAATCATTAAAATTACCCCTAAGGCATTTCCCTTTCAGATATTAAAAGCAGATAATTAAGAGAATACTTTTCACTAAATCCAGGGATGCTCTCCTGTTACTATTATAAAGTCAAGGTCAAAAATAATTTAGTACTTGGTTCTCTGTTGTATAATGTGCCCTTTAAAAATGTTTTGTGGTTGATTTTGATGGGTACTGAGGTGTCTATGTTTGGCTTCTAGCTGCAGACAAACAATAACTTGGAATTTTTCTATCATTAATTAGGATCATTTAAGGGTAGTTATTAATGCCACTTGAAGTTATGAATGACACCTTTCTCAGCTTCAAAATGCAAACTCTGTGTGTTAGTCTCAACATTGCACTATTCACACTGAGGTCGTTTGGAGTTTTGATCCTTGGTCCTGCTCTTTCCACACATGGACATTAACGGATAAAACTTTTGATCACAAGCTCTGTTACAGATATATTCTAAGCCTTTTATACTTTATATGTGTATTTGTTTAATTCTCAAGACAGCCAGATGAGATAAATGCTTTAATTTTCTCATTTTATACCGGAAGAAGCTAAGTGGTAGAGAGTTTAAGTAACTTGCCCAGGATCACAAAGCTAATAAGTTCTGGTACCAGGATTCCAGCCCAGTTTTTCTCTGGCTTCAAAGCCAAATTCTTGAGCCCAGGCTCTGTCCTATTTTCTTCTCTCCCTAATCCAAGACTTTATTGAGGAAAAAAAGAAGAAATTTAAATTTTTTAAGTTAAATGAAGGAGTCCAGCCACATAATTCCCCAAATCTAATTGTTTTCCATAGTGGGCTGGAATAGAAACTTTAAAAGAGATAACAGTAGGATGAGGGGTGGGGAGTGGTGGTGGGGCAGGGGGAATGGAGACAATTGTACTTGAACAACAATTAAAAAAGGGGGAGAACAAAAGAGAGAATAGATATTGATACTTATTTTAGCTCTAGCTTTACACATACACATTCACAGTTCTAAAAGATTCTCAATAACACAAAGCTGTTTTCTAAGTTCTTCCCATCACCATTTTGTTTGCTAATCTGTTAAGAGATACAGAATAATTTCAACATAATATTTACTTGCAAATGCTTTACCTTTCATATTAGTCAGGTTGGCCTGCTATTTCAAAATATAATGATTGGGGTGGTTTAAACAATAGAAATTTTTTTTCTTACAGTTCTGGCGGCTGGAAGGTCCAAGATCAAGGGGCCAGCGTGGCTGGGTTCTGCTGTAGCCCTCTTTCCAGCTAACAGACAGCTGCCTTCATGGCAGAGAGAGAGGGAGCGCTCACATTTCCTCTTCTTCTAAGAGCACTAATCCCATCATGGGGCTCCACCCTCACAACTTCATCTAAACCTCATTACTTTCCAAAGTTGCTACCTCCTAATACCATCAAATTGGGGGTTAGGGCTTCAACATATGAATTTGAGGGTAGACACACTCAGTCCATGATAACTTCTTGTGGGGGAGATGAGGCAGACACAAAAAAAGCTACTAAAAAGTGCAGCACGGGTGTGCTTCCAGTGACACTGCAGTAGTAGTGCTCATGCAAAAACATGGGCCTGCTGCATAGGTGATCCTGCTTCCATCTCCAGAAGGCCAAATGCAGAAGTCGTTGAAAGCACTGGCAGATTTCCAAAAGACAGATTTAGGGCAGGGGCTGGAGGTGGACAGGGCACTGGGGGAAATGGGGCAACTTGTTCAATCCTCCAGCCACCATGGTTTTCTCTGAGATGATCCCACAAGCCTAGGGAACTCAGCAGCCTGTCTTCGAGAAGCTTCAAGGTCTCATCACCTCTGTCCCTGGCGTTATAGTTATCTTTGTTTCCTTTTCATATCCTGTATCTTATTTTTCATAACATTTCATGGAGCAGTGCCCCTACCCCAACCTGGAAGTATGTGAAGAGATGATAATAATAAAATCATAAAAAAACCTATAAAGTGAAATTGCAGTACTGGGAAAACAAAAAAAAATTCCTTTCTAATGGTTTATGCCTTTCCCCGACATTAGCCAGTATCACATGAACTGGGGGCCACTGATTAAGCATTCTTTGATTTGTTTCATCAACCCCTCCCCCAATCATAGGCAACCTGAGAGATTGAGAGGTGAGGTCCGTGTACGGCAGAGAGGCTGGACAAGCAGTCAGAATTCAAATAACAAGCCCCTCACTGCCATCACTCCCTGCACATGCCAATTTTTTACTCAGGAGCCATCAATGCGTTCCTAGAGTTCTGACCCACATCTGGGAGGTCCCAAGGAATTTGTTCCTCCTTGGAGGAGGTTTCCTGTGGTCTCAGAGTGTCCTTGATGAAGCTTTTGCTAAAATAGGCCCTTCCAGGGCTACCAGCTTGTTCTGACATATTTAGGGCCTGCCTGTTCCAGTTTGGATCAAATTCTTTGGGATCTTCCTCATGCAAATTAGAATAAAAACATATTCCAAAATAATCCATGAGTTAATGTTCTTTATATAAAAGCTATTTCAACTAGTAACAAATTTAGCTAAGTATGCAATCATCCAGCCTATGTTAATCTATCTTATCTTCAAAATATGCCATGCTGAATACTAATACACTGATCTTATAACTTGCCCTAGCTGAGTTAATATGATTATGTTCACTATGATTATGTGAATGAGCTGCCTTATAAAAAGGTAATGAGTTTCTACACTAAAGGTGTTCAGATAAAAGTTGGGTCACGAACCTGGGGAAATTTAAGCACTTGATGGAATTGGGGACTGAGTTAGCAGAAGGAATCTTTCAATCCTAAAATTCCACACAAGTCTTTATTTTGTCCATTAATGCATCTATGCTGACTTCTAATAATCAAATTCCCTTTCTTAAATTCATAAGTTACCCATTTGAGAATTTCTTTTCTTGAAGTTGCTGTCAAACTGCCTGTTCTATAGTTTGTAGACTTCTCGTTCTTCCTTTGGTGAAAATCAGGCCGGCACATGCCCATCTCCTGTCTTGTCTCCCTCTTCCATTCGCCGTGTTCTCTCAGATGTTGGTGTCAGCAGTTCTGCTGCTCATTTGCAAGTTATGCAGTTATCTTGAGATGTGATTTACCAAGGTCAGGATACCTGAACTCTCTTAGAGCAGCCATGTGCTTTTTTGTCACCCTTTACCTCCCTCGCTTGTCAGTTCACCCTTACCAAGGCCCATTCCTGTCTCTGCACTTGGGATCTCCTTCTCCCTGACAGAGATCAAAGTAGAAGAATGGAAGGTTCTTGTTTGTTTGCCTTGTTTCTTTATTTGTTGTTTTTAGTTTTGTATACTGCATATGAGTGAAATCATATGGTCCTTGACTTATTTCACTTTGGGTGGTAAACACACAATATAATATACAGATGATAGAATTACAGAATTGCATACTTGAAACCTATATAATTTTATTAACCAATATCACCCCAATCAATTTAATTTAAAAAAGAAAAAAGTACACACATAAAACAAAGAATGGGAGATTTTGTTTGTAGCTGTTGTTTGGGGATATCAGAGCATCGGCCCAGGCCAGGCTGTGACCTCCCCGGGTTGGGGGCATTGGCTCTCATTTGGGAACCCATTATTGTTGACCTACTCCCTTTTTAGAACCCTCCGTTATCCATGGTCTTTAATCTTCCTGAGGTTTCTGACTAGTTTGTGTCTGTCAAATACTTTTCTTGATTGCATATCTTTCCATGTTTTGTGCACATCTTTTAAAATAAGCTCCTCAGAAAGTCTGCCTGTGCAGCTCCTCTGCTTTCTCCATCTCTTCTCCCTCATCAGGCTCACTCAGAATTATACAGTCTTGGGGCACGTGTCATGCCTACCTCTTCTCTGAACTTTCTGCCAAATGGAAAGCCTATCTGCAAAGCCTAGTCTCCGTGTCTGACCACATTCCCCCTTCTCCCCATCCACCAGGAACTCTTAGGCATTGGGGCCCTGAATCAGTCTGTTCAGGCTGCTATCACAAGGCACCACAAATGGGGCGGCTTAAACAACATAAACTTCTTTTCTTACAGTTCTAAAGGCTTGAAGTGCAAGATCAAGGTGTCAAAAGAGTGGTTTCTTCCGAGGCCTCTTTCCTTGGCTTGTAGACAGCCACCTTCTCTGTATCTTCTCATGGTCTTCTCTTTGTTAATGTATGTATCCAAATTTCCTCTTCTTATGAGTACACATTAGATTGGATTTGCTGCCACCCCTATTACTTCATTTTAACTTAATCCCTTCTTTAAAGACCTGTTTTGAAACACAGTCATGTTCTGAGGTACTGGGGGTTAGGATTTCAACATATTACTTTGGGGGATGGGAAAACAATACAGTCCATAACAATGCAGGTCCCTTGCTACTGTAGCAGGTCATCAATGGGTTTATCAACAGGTCAGAATGAGGCCCAGTAATAGTCTGTGAGTTGCTGCTGCTGCTGGTGGTGGTGTTTTTGCCTCTCCTTTTACCTTTTAGAGATGCAATGTCAATAAACAGTCAAGGTCATTCTTACAGATCTGCTCTTGGCTAGACTCAGCCCAGTGTTCCAGGACTGAATTTACTTGACTCTTCTCTTCCTACCTCTGTAGAAAGCAGACTGAATACATGCCTTCTATGCCTTTGCCCCAATTCCTCCTATCAAAACTCTACCCATCCATTAAGCTCAACTCAGATACCACCCACTGTTTTCCTCTCTGTGTTGCCATAGTCCTTTGTATGTATGATAACATTTATGGTTATTTAAAATTTCTATTGTATTAATGTTATTTGCATTTAGCCCTTCTTGCTCATAAACAATAGTGTGCACCTTGTAGAAACTTTCTGTTATTATGTTCATCTTTAATTCATTTTAAAGCACCAATCACTTGGTTTGTACCCATCAACCATGCAACAAATATTTAAATTGGCTTGAATTTTAATCATAGGTTTAGAACACCATTCAAAGCAATTTAAACTACATTGTATTATTGCACATGTTCTTAAAAGTACTATGTGACAAATCATTGATACGGTGAATATAATCATTGGATTATTTTAATAGTTACTTTTAATGGTTAGTTGAAGTACTTAGCCTATTTAAGGTGTGTATCTTTTCATAAATTTTTCATGGTGATCTTGCCTTCTGAACTCCCAAAGTACTGTTTGCTTCTAGCACCAATTTCACATTAATTATTTATACCGGAGCATCCTTTTATTCATTTTTCCTGTCCCTTATATTAAAATGTAGTCCCTTGGTGAACAAGAGCAATGGGTTGTAAATGTTTCCATCCCTGACGCCTGTGTAGTAAACAGTAGATAATACAAGGCAGGCCACAGGGTTCCTCTTGTGAGCTGTGCCAGCTTCCTGAGGTCACAAAAGTAGTTTCTTAAAAGAAACGTTGAGTTCAGCAACCTGGCAGCTTTTCTCTTAGTCTTTTTTTTCTATTGTGCCTCATCCACAGATTGGATGTTGAACATTCATCTATTCATTTTGTTCTTATTAGAATATTTAATGAGCACCATGTATAATAAATCTTTTTCTTGGAAATAAGTAGAATGTCTTGAAAGAGAATGATGTTGGGATGGTGGGGAGTGCAGGCAGAGCTCCCATGTTTCTTTGTGCTGGTGTACATTGAGCAAGGGCATTAGCCAGAGTCGGTGATAGGGCCAAAACCAGTCTGATCAAGCCTTATCAAGTCCTGCACCCTGGCACCCAGAGAAAGAGGAGAAAGGAAGCCATTTTTCTAATAAGCATAAAAATACTATGTATTCACCAAGTTCTGTGTCCATAGGATTGTATCCACCCAGGGGGGGACATTTAAAAAAAAAAAATTACCGAAAATGCCTTGTGGACTATCAGCAGCTCTAGGATTAGAAAGAGATGAATGTACCATATATTGCACAGTTGTGGGTGAGAGTGAAACAGAAAATCATTTATTTAATAAGCTATTGCAAAAACCCAGGAAAGAAATGGTGTTGCCTAAGACAAGGTAAAGGTGGTAGAAATAGATCTGATTGGCTTGCTGAGAGATTGGACACAAGGGATGTAAGAAAGAGGAAAGAATGAGAGGGGATCCTTGAACTCTGGTCTGGCCACTTACAAAGGTGGGGAGGTGAGGGCCAGAATGACAGAAGTGTAATAATTCTGTTTTAAGGAGTCTTACTGTAGGTGCTACCTGAGGATTATCTACTTTATACATCTTTGGAGCCCTATACAACAGCTAAGAGGAGGCTCATTCTTCTATATCCAAAACCTAAAAGAAACAGAAGAGCCTGGGCTGGGAATTTAGACAAGGCATTCAACATCTGTTAGCTCATTTGCCAAAGGAATTATATACTCATTACTTTCAAAGTGATTTTCTGCCATCAAACACTACCATTAATTTCTATTTTCTTTTGCTCATTTTTGTGATATTCTCTGTGCAAGATGCACAAACTCAGGAAGAGAAGGTAGCATTGGCAACTAATAATAAAGTAATGTAGATTCTCCAAGATTAAAAAACAAAAATCACCAACATACACAGGAGGCTAAAAGCTGCTCCCTAACATATTTTTACAATAGTTCTGGCTCAAAGAAGGACACTTGGAGGATTTGTTGATCTATTTTACTGGTCTGTATCACCAGTAAAAGACCCCTCTTTTACCATGGATTTAGGTCCTGGAGGCATCTGTGGATTACAGAGTGTATTGTTAACAGCTCTCTCCAAGATAACCCAATGTGACCTTGAGAAATTAGAAGGACCTCTTCTTCCATAAGCCAATTTTACAAAACAAAAACAATGCTTCCATTCTTGACTTAAAGCCAAAAAACTCTAATGGCCCTATAAATGATTAAAACAGCAGATGGTAATGTCTTGGAAACAGATTGATCAGTTGGAATGCCTTAAAATCTGTCTAGATTCTGCATGTCTTTGAGCAGTATAAACTAACTCTGATGTGAGACTAAAAGTAGGTGTTTAGAACCTAAAGACAATAATTATTAAAATCCTGGCAGGGACTGCATCTCTCTAAGGCAAATGCTAACATTTTGTAACTCCAAAGTGGAGTACAAATTTTGAAAGCATTGTCATTATGAAAAGGAGTGGTGACCCTTCTTTAACTGGCCAGGGTGCTCCAAGTCAAATCTTCTTATATTGTTATTTACTAATAGCAAATGGATTTTGATTGATTGCCTCTGATGTATCTGTCATGGGAATGCAGTGGTGAATGAGACAGAGTTCCTGACCTAATTGAGCTTATGTCATGGTGGAAGAAAAAGGACAAATTACTTAGTAAATAAAGAACATATATAATTTCAAACAGCAATAATAGCTATGCTGAAAGTAAAGTTGAAATAGTGAGATGCTACTTTAAATGGAAACATTAAAAAAAAAACCTCTATCCAAAGAGATGACATTTGAATTGAGACTTCAATGATGAGAACAAAGGAGCCACCAATATAAATTCCTGGTAGGAAAGTCTGTGCTGGCCAAGGAGACAGCACATATAAAGCCTTGAGGTGAGAATGGGCTTGGCGTAGTCAAAGAATAGTGTGGAGGCAGATAGGGCTGGAGTCTGGTGAGTGAGGGGAAGAGTAATAGGAAATAAGATAAGCAAAGTTGGCAGAATTCAGACCAACTGTTGCCTTCTAGGATCACAAGGACTTGTGTTTAATTCTACGGCAAACCAATGGATAGCTTTAAACAGAGTTTTAAATAAGAATAAAATCAACTGAATTAATATTTATAAAAACATCCCTCTAACTGCTGTGTGAAGAATGGACTATGGGGACATAAATAGAAGGAGAAAAACTACACAGGAGTCTATTGCAGTTGTCCAGCCAAAGAAGATGGCAGGCTTGTGATTTGGGTGGAGGGGGAGTGCTGGTCATAGTGGTTAGAAATGGATGGGTTTGAAGGACGATATGATGGGATTTATTGGTGTATTGGATTTGAGAGATGAGGGAAAGAGGAAGAAATAAAAGATGATAGGATGACACCTAAATTTTTGCCCTGTGCAATTGTGTGAACTAGTCTTAGCTGGATGAATCAAATGGGTCTTAAATGAGGAACAGGTTTGGATGCAGTGGGGAAGGAATCCAGTATAAACTTGGGCTTGTTAGACGTAAGATGCCTATTAAACATCTAAGTGACTATATCTCGTGGGTTGTTAGAGCTCACTGGGTGAGTTGCAAAAGAGTGTGATAGACACTGGAGAAGTCTAAGGACCAAGTCCTAAGGCCCTTTAACCTTTAGTGAGTGTGCAAGAAGAGCTTCCTGTAAAGTAGGAGAAAACCAGGAGAATGTGGCATTCTGGAAGCCAGGGGAAAGGAATGTTGAGAGGTTGATAATTGACCATTATATTTGACAAGACAAAGGTTATGGTTATACTTAATAGCACTTTCATTGGGGAGCTTGAAAAACACCCACCAAAGCCTGAAGTAGATGCATGAGGGATAGACAAGTCTTTGACACTTTCCTTTAGAGGACTTGAGGGAAATCAGATGAGATCCTGAAGAGAATGTCCTTTTATTGCATTTTTGTTTAAAGATGGCAGTTATAGCATGATTCTGTGCTGTTAAGAATAGTCAAGAGTGTAAATTAAGATGCAAAAAGAGAGAGCAGAGATATTTTCAAGAACAAAGTACTTTAGTAAGTGAGAGAAGATGGTGTCCAGGGCACAAATAAAAGGATGGCCATTGGTCAGAGCAGGGAATGTTCTTCCGTTGAAACAGCAGGGAACACAGAGTGTATAGATAGGGTGGGTATATAAAGTATGTGATAAGTAAATGCTATCAATCTCACAAAGTTGCTCTTATGTTTTTTCAGTGAAATTTGAAACAAAGATCAGCTGAGAATGAGGAAGGCAAAGAAAATGGTGTTTCAAAAGTTTAAGGAGAGAAAGAAAGAGAGAAAAAAATTCCAGGGAAATAGGATAAGATTATTAGATAATACTGAGTGCTTTCAAGTGGTGTGTGATTATTAGTTTGAGCTTATGCTTTTCCTTCAAAACAAGTGTCACCATTGAGGATCTCAATGAAGAGAGAAGCTGGTGCTGGACACAGGTTGTGACAGGCCGGGAGGTTAGGGTTAGCTGCATACCTTGGGCACATTATTAATATTTGGTCTTTTGTCTTTTATCTAAAATGGAGATGGTAGTTTCTAAAAACAGGGTGATTGTGCATATCAAATTAGATAACATATTTGATGAGTTTTTTTGCTTTATAATGATAAACTTGCCATCAGTCTTCTGTAGCCTTTTGTCATTGGGTAAACATCTGTGGGGATCAGTGATGAACATGGTAGGTGTGGTCTAAAGTGAGCCCTGAACCTCTGATGTAAGTGGGAAAGGAGCATCATGGGGGTCTCTGATCAAATTTGACACAGCTAGTAAGACATTTGGGGGCTCAGGAATAAGTGGAGCTGATTAAAGGGCTGGGATGTTGTGCAGATGGAGTTAGAAAGAAGCAACTAGGAAAGAAGGGAGAAAGTGGAGGCAGAAAAAGGGCAGAGAGGCCAGGAGCAGAGGGATGGGTTTGTCGACCACAGGGAGGCCACATACATAGCTCATGGTTGCTGTTTAGGATTGGAATGTTGCCTTTGGCTCAGCCTCCTTATGGCCAATTGAGTGCCAAACGCTAGACTTGGATCTCCAACTTAAAAATTTTACTTTTATCAATAGAGGTAATGTGAGAATGTGGGACAAGTGAGAGGCATGGTCTTGAGTGGTTCTGTATGCTCTTTGAAGTAGAGCAGGAATTGAATTAACAAAAAATTAGAATATTGCTGTTAAATTCTGTTTCTCAGAACTTTCCCTATTCCAACCTCAACTTCTTCCTTCAATCAAGCAAGTTGCTGATTTCACAGTTGAAAACTATTGAGTAAATAGTAATAACAAAATACTAATGTGTATGAGGAATATGGTCACAGATATTTTTAGGGAAGCCTTGGCACAACTTGGCCTAAAAATTTGCACCCCACGGCTGAATACATGCGGTTCCTTTAGTTAGGCACAGCAGAAGGCCATGAATGTGAGTTGCAAAAAATAAAACCTCTTGTGAGACAAATCTTTATAGACGTGCTTTCTCTTTTAACTACCTCAAATCTTTTTTTTTGGAAAAGACTAAGCTATAAATAAATAATCATAGTTCTCTTGGCTGAATTTCCAAAGTGATTGGGCATTCAGCTTTGCCTGACTACACGCTGAGCAGCCCCTGGTCACTCAGGCATTGTGAAACCTACTTTACATGCACAATAGATGTGCCTTCATTATTTTTCAAAACCCCAAGCATTGACTGTCAGGGATCACACTTCTTTTTCTCTTTATCCTAGGACTTTCCTATTGAGAAACTTTCAATGAGTTATGGAAGATACATCACTCATCCTCTTCCTCAAGCATTTATTCATTCAATGTATAACTATAGACATGAGGTAGCATTACTAGAAAATGCAGGACCATGAAGGGAAGCATGTTCTATTATTTATGGTATCACTCTCTTCTCCAAATGTGCTGCTTTCCCACACGTCGCTATTCCCTGCCTTGGCTCAGGCAGGATGTTCCTCTCCCTTTTATTCCACACTGTATTGGCCATGCAATTCTGTCAGTTCTAGCTCTAGCACTTGCTGGATCTATCCCTTCTTCCTCATCTTCTCTACCTCAGTTTAGGATCTCGGGAATCTCATTCTTGCTTCTTACTGGCCTCTTTCCCCCTCTTTAATCTTCTTTCAATGTTTTCTCATTGCAGCCCAGGTCTTATTTCTAAAAGTCAAAACTATCACTCCCCCCTTTAAAATTCACACAACTTTTTCCAGTTGCCCCAGAATAAGACCTCTCATTGGACCCTCACATCACCTTCTGGCCTCACACCTTTCTGCCTTCCTCTTATCCTATGTCCAGGCCACATTGTAGTACCTTCAAGTGCAGTTTCATAAATGTTTTGAAAAGACGGAAGACAGGCCCTTCTAAGGGGAAGAGTTTGCTTCTTCCTTCTAAAACAATGGAGCCCCATTTTAATTTGTCCTGAGCCAGAGCATTAAAGGCTTTGTATTTATTTCTCTTTGAGGAGATTTCCAGTCGGTTATGTCTTGGGGTTGTGCATTTATCCCTGTCTCTTTTCCTGTTGGACCCAGAGGGTGATGGAAGCCATTTTGGTCTAAACGTCAGTTGTGAATGGGATGTTTGAGTGCACAGCCAGAGCTGACTCTGAGTGATATTTTTCTCTGAAGATTGCCTTATATAGGAGAGTGTATTCAAATCACAGATCTCATTAAGAGAACTATTTTGCTGCCAATACCAGCCACCAACAGCTAACGATAATGCTGCAGTCGTCATTCTTTGTACTGGTAAAACAAAGGATACTAATGCATTAAAAACAGCAATGAGCTTAGATCTGTAACAGCCATCCAAGACAATTGCCAGTTACCTAGTATTTATTCTAGAGTGAAGTTTTCAGTCTTGCCAAGTGCGTAGGTGTGGTTTAGGTATTCCTTAATCATCTCACACCTATTTATAAATAGGTTTATTTCCAAATACCAGGTGTCTCTTTTCTAAAAATAAGATCACTATGGCTCTATAGTTCCATGTGTTATGCTCTGCCACAGCATGAATAGAAAATTCACACTGACACTAATACTCTTAAACAATAATGAGGGTACATTGGTTCATTCATTAAATATTTATTGAGTATTTATTACATGCCAGCATAGTTCTACATGAATAAAACAAATGCTTGTTTGAAGATACAACAAACAAATCAGTCAAAAATCTCCATGTTCATGGGCCTTATGTTGTCACTTCACAATTGTAAATGCCTATTTTGATCTTCAAAATAACCTTATGAGGCAGACACAGCTATTACCTCTTCCTCAATTAAGAGAACATAATTTGGAATGTCTTGGTAGCTTAAACAGTAGGTGGTAGATCTAAGATCAGAATCAAGGCCACCTGATACTAGTGCCAGTGTGGTTTTATCGCTCTCCCATTTTTTTCTGTGGCAATCCAGTGTCTCGAGCCAGTAAACCTCATGCGTTGTGCACTGGGAATGAAGACACCTACACCACCTCTGCCAGCCTCCAGGAGACCTAGTGTTCTCTCATTGGCCTCCCTTTTCTTGAACCTCTGATGACTTCTCGTTTCTTATCTTTGACTCCTGCCCTGTGTCTTTTCGTACATTTCCCTCTTTACATCCAGACAGCAATCTGGAACAGCTTTCCATTCAAGGATGGAAGTCCCCATTTTATATATTCTCTCCAATGTAATCCCCATGTAATGCCTAAACTAATGTATCTAATAATAGGTCCTTGGGTAAAATGACTAGAGGTTAAGTTTTATTTGTACTACTCAGGACAAGAGTACTGTTGATGTAGGAGAAATAGAATAAGACAACGTGTTTATTTTTATATTTTATTTTATTAAAATCACACATGAAGGATAGAAGGAGGGAGCAGTTTCTTGTCCTTGTCCAGTGTGTTCCTCTCTGGTTCCCTCTGTTCCTCACTGCTAGGTTTGGCTCATTTTATAGGGTTCCTGCCTTGTGCAGCCTCCAGTACTGTTGGTGAATGATGAAGGAGTGAGATGGGTCGTGCATCAAAGGGAGAAGATAGCATCAGGAGACATACAGGTGCTAGGGAAATTAGAGAGTTCAGAGGGAGTTATGTGCATCGTATAAGGACAGAACGGTTTCTCTTAGAGGTGAGAGAAGAGATTTCAGCAGAATGTGGTGACGGTGGCAGTGTACAAGGACAGGCCAAGATTTTCTAATCTGAGGGCAGCCCCACATGTTATGACAAAATCATTTAGAGCAGTGGTTCTCAAACTTGAGCCACAGAATCACTGGGAATGCTTATTAAAATAGATTACTGGACTCTAACCCCAGAGTTTCTGATTCAGTAGATCTGATGCTACTAGTTGAGGGACTTTGCTTTGAGAACTACTGATTTGGAAGCTATAATTGTCAAATAGAGATGGTATATAACCAAGGAGATGATATGCACCCCCGCTCCCTCTCTCTCCCCTCACTTCCCACCAGAATCCCTGGACTCAGTGGTTACAGCTGACTCTCAGAACCTGAAACACTCAGTTATACAGACTCTCGTGTCAATGGAGGTCACTGCCAAGGGGGCTGAGGGGAGTGATTCTCAGGCTGAAAATGGCCCAGTGGCCAAGGGCACGTCTGAGATCACCCTGAACTGAGCCTGTCAGTGCCATCTGCACCTGCAGACACCCTCCTTGTACAGCCTGCACTGGGGCAAGACACTCTGTGAGCGACTGTGGTTCACAGTCGCACATGGGTGGATCGGAGAGGTATTTGCCCTTATTCCTCTAATAAGCAACAAAATGGCTTTTTGTTCAATGTCTAAAAGCTATGATTTGATAATATAGTAAATAAGAGATGAAATACACTGGCAACACTTGCTTCTTGTTTATTTTTAATAGAAAAAACAGTGCATCCGTTTGTGTGTAATAACATTTATGGGCACTTGGAAGCATTTTGCATGTATAACATATTTATCCTCAAAACAACCCAATAGGTAGGTATTATTTTTATTGCACTCTTTTTATAAGTGAAGACTCTGAGGCACAGACAGCTTAAGTAACTTGCCTGGGGGGACACAAGCTTTAAGTAACAGAGGCAGGACTTGGACCAAGGCAGTCAGGTCCCAAAGCTTGGACTGCTTTTAACTATTATATTAGTTCTGTCCTCATCACCTACGCAGGGGCCTTTCATGCACCTTAACAAAATGCTTCCTAAGTTGTGAACCAAACAGACCACTGAGAAAACTACCTAGAGTTAACCCGACTCAAGGACAAGGACACAGCCTTCTACAAAACTGCTCTTACTTCAGCCTGGACCAGTTCGGGGTAGGGTCCCAGGGCCACACTCACTTCAAACTAGTTAACTACAAATTTGGGGGTCCCTGTGGACTCCCTTGGGTTTGATAACTCACTAGAATGAATCACAGAACTCAAGAAAGTACTCTACTTAACAATCACAGTTTTATTATAGCAAGGGCATGCAAATTGGAATCAGCCAAAGGAAGAGGCACATTGGGACATGTCTAGGAGGGTTTCAAATACAAAGCGTCTGTCATTCTCAGGAATGTGTTAACCTCTCCATTTCAAAGCATGAAAATACCCAGAATATGCCAACTAGGGCAGCTCACCCAAGCACTGGTGTCCAGAGTTTTTGTTGGTGTTTCTTTGTACAGGGCTGATGGATCAAATCATTGGCCAAGTGGTTGAACTCAATCTCCAGTCCACTTCCCTTTCCAGGAGATTCGGCTGATATTGTGGCTCAATCAGGGGTGTCCAACCTGCAGCCTGCGGGCCGCATGTAGCCCAGGATGGCTGTGAATGCGATCCAGCACAAAATCATAAATTTACTTAAAACATTATGAGATTTTTTGTGTGTGATTACATGTCACAATGTATCTCATGTATAGCCTAAGACAACTCTTTTTCTTCCAGTGTGGCCAGAGACACCAAAAGCTTGGACACCCCTGGTAGGTCCTCTAATCACTGAGTTGGTCTTTCTGGTGTGGCCAGCTACCTGCCTGAGTCATTCATTAACATAAACTAACCAGGTGTGGTCCAGGGACCCACCGAACTAAGATACTGATTCACTGAGCAAATTACAAGGGTTTAGAGGTTACCTCCCAGGAACCATGGACCAAGGCCAGCACTGGAAGGTGGTGAACCGGGATGCCCACTCAGGGGTTACCTTTATAACATCTTTTCAGTCAGCAGCACTATTTCTGTCACAGACAGAAGTCTCACTATTACAGAAAAGGGAAGAATTTTCTCCTGGCACTTCTGAAAATAATGAAGCACTCAGTCAGGAGAGGTAACACTGGAGAGAGCATCTAAATTAGGAGGCAGCTAGAGAGCTCTAAGTGATGGAGGCAGCTGGTGAGCCCAGCAGAGCAATTTACAATGAACTCACTTGCAGAAAACTCAAACCCAAACTCCATAACAAGAGAGTGAGGGGTCCTCGGCATGGACTGTGGACTGAGGACCATTGAACTCTGCAGTTGTGAAGCTTTTATATACCCAACATGTAAATTACAGTGCTTGTGAATTGGGGTTGGTTCACATGTAAATTAGAAGATGCTTGAGTTAACCAAATCTGCCTTTGAAAAGAATTGGCATCTAGGAACTAAAGACTGTACTGAGGTACTTGCAAATAATAGTGAGGGAGAGAGAGAGCTGTTCTAATTCCGAGGGACTTCTAGAATGAAAAATAACGAGGAGCGGCTGGGGGAGGGTAGGAGAAGACATCAGAAGAAGCAATCTTCCATGAAAATCTGCCTGTGTGCCATTAATGTATGTCTCTCCAAACAAGAGCTGGCAAATGAGACAATGGCAAGGAGGTATAAACAAAGGCTGGCGGGAGCTCTGAAGCGAAGGGTGTTGTGCATGAACAGAGCCTTTTATTTTACAGGGCTGGCAGTTTTCTTTTTCAGGGCTGGCTGCTAAAATATGCCCATTACACATTTGTGTGTATAATTCACCCAAACATGGGATTACCTCTTACGTTCAAGGTCTCTTTTCTCTGAAACTGAAGTCCCTCACATAGAATGAGTAACATCAGGATTTTCAGTAGGAAGGAGGAAGAGGTGAAGGTGTGGCTAATTTGGCCTGACTGTGTGCCTCTGAGCACCCTGAATGTTCGCCAGACTGATTGGTTTTGCTTTCTCACTGGCATGCTCCCTTTACCCTTCCCTCACTGACTCGGAGTCTGGGAGAGATGGGGTTGTACGATCACTGAGGCAGCTTTTAAATTGTTGAGCGACTCCCTTTTGGTCCAGTGCCGCTGGTTTAAGCAACGTAAATTAGTACACAATAACAATTTAGAGCAAGGGCTTTTTCCCTTTTTTTAAAGAAAAAAAAAGAATGGATTAATATTCAGATGCAACAACCAGCTGTTTGTGATGTGACAGCCCTGAGCGATGAGGAATTAAAAATGTCCACGGATACTCAGTGACATGTTCATGTCATGGACAGCAGCCTCTGCTCTGAAAGCAGTTGTTTCCAGCCCCAGAGAAGGCAGCCACCGCTGTGTCTCCAGAGCTCAGCTGTGGGCTTTGGGGCTTCATGCCTCCTGTCCTCTCTGAACTCTCCCTTCGTAGGTCTGGCCCCACATCAGCCAGAGGAAAAGCCAGCACTTAGCAGGAAGGAAAATGTTTCTCTGGGAGGTATGGGTCTCAGTCAACAAGAAAAGCTCTAGAGCAACTACCATTTAACCAAGATGGATGTGGTGCCAGGTAGCCAGGGGGGTGGAGGAAAAATGGGCTTTTATGTCTGCCCAGACCTGGATTTGTACCCTTGCTTTGTGCTTTATAGTCTGGGGCAAGTTATTTCTCCTCTCTGAGCCTCCCCTTATCCATCTTCAAAATTGGAAAGATCGTTAGATCTATCTCCCAAGGTTTTTTGAGGATTAAATAAGTGAACATACCTGCAGTTCTTGAATAACTGTAGGTGCCCCCCTCCAAAGAATATGTTGAACATCAGATAGATTTCTAATGTGAAATCAAAGTGTGTAAATAAATGTCATTGAACTTAATCGCTGATGCTTGTCTTGGAAAAACACTCCTGTATTTTCCTTTACTCACATACTACTATCATACTCCGACACCTCATGTCTGGGAAGGTTTTCCATACATCAAGCACTTCTGTGATATGTGGTGACAGCTGAGTGTCCTAGAATCCAATTCAGTTCCGACACTATCTACCTACGGTTATCATCCGATCCAGTAAGTCAGGGCTCAGTCCCATAAGGCCTGTCACTTCAGATGCCAATCTCAAGATCCAGGTTGTCACCTGTACTTCTTATCTATCACTGGCCATGAACCAGGGTTTTCACAACTCCTTCTGTTTTATGATTTGCTAGAATGGTTCGCAGAACTCCGAGTACACTTACTTACAATGAGTGGTTTATTATAAGAAGGTATGATAAAGGATACAGATGAACATTCAGATGGAAAAGATGCATCAGGTAATGTATGGGTGGGTGGTGGGCGGAGCTTCCATGCCTTCTCTGGATGTACCACCTGCCCACACCTCCATGTCCCCAGCAGTCCTAAAGCCCTCCAAACTCTCTTCTTTGGGGTTTTTATGGAGGCTTCATTACATGGGCATGATTGATTCACATTGGCCACCCATGACTGATCCAACTTCCAGCTCATCTCTCTTCCCTGGAAGTTGAAGGGAGGGGGAGTAGGACTGAAATTTCCAGCCCTCTGATGGGGTGGTTGATCCCCTGGCAACCAGCCCCCATCCTTAGGGGCCTTTTGGTAGCCATCTCATTAAATGTAAACTGAGGTGTGTATGGGAGGGGCTAGTTATGAATAACAAAAAAATCACTATTTTCACCTTTATTGCTCTGGATTTCATGAGCTGGGAACAAAAGATGTCCCTATAGCTCTAATCATTTAGGGAATTTACAGAGGTTTTGGGCTATGTGCTGGGACCCATGGATGAAAACAAATATACATATATTTTTTATTATAAAACACACTATCACATACCTAATTTATCTTATGAGCTGTTAACTTAGTGACCTGCTGTTTAGGACAGAGATCATAAGGTCCAGCTGAGAACATTCATCTATTTATGCAGAGTGCCATTTCTCTGTCCTGCCCTGATGCCTGCTTAAGTTGAAGGCTGATTCTGTGGGTGTGTGTAGTGGGTGGATTGGAAGCACCCCATGACTGTGCCCACCCAAGCCACTGCCTCTGTGCCCAGGCCTAGAAAGGCGCAGGGGGCACAATCGATGCACCTGCCAAACATTCTGCTCCAGGAATGGCAGGGCGGCCCGCCACATGGTGCTGAATGCACCCGAGTGTGTGTTTGCTGATTTATGAAAATGCCAGCCGTCTTGCGACAGGAGGCAGCTTGTCTGGAGCTAAGAATGGCGCTCTCTACCCTCTCCTGTCCCTTTGTGGGAGAGAGCAGGCCTTCGAAGGGGCAGGTTGTGGTCTAATGTGTCTGAGCTTGCTTTGTTTATGAGCATAGCCTGTTCAAATTCAGACAATTGTTCTGGCAGCCTTGAAGTGGCTTTTGATTTAACATTTTGTTTTCCATTATTCAGTTTTGCCAGCAGTTATTTTTAACTAATAATGCCACCTAAAAAAAAAGCCTCAGAGTTTGAAGTAGATTATGAGTTTTATCAGCAGGTGCCCACTTGTGAACCTACACTGAAAGGTAAACACACTGAAATACTGCATATTCCCTCACAGGTCTGGCCACGTAGTGTGCCACTTCAGAATCATGTCGGGTGTTTCTCCTTCCTCCCTTTCTTCTGTGGGGTCTGGTTGAGCCAAGGTGATAAGTCTCTTCCTTTCCAAATTCAGATAAACAGGAGAAAAGCATACACATTTATTTAACGTAAGCTCTACTCAACCCCAGAGCCTTTATCGGAAATGAGGAAACAGTTAAACCTGAGTATTTTATGCTAGATTGGATGGAGACTGGACAGTCATGGAGGACTATGACAGGGCAGACTCCGAGATAAGTGTAGGAAACTGGAGGAACCTGGGCAAGGCTGTATTGTTTGCTTGGATTCTTCCTGAAATCTCACTGTCTTTGGAGATAAGGCTGCTCCTTTTCTCTGGGTATAAGGAGGGCACCTCTCACATGAGGGTTTTATGACCTGTTTCAGAGGATAAGGACAGGGGAAGATCAGAGAAGACTTTCTGCTTCTCTAATTCCTTCAGGTTAAATATTCACTGTGTCAAGTTAGTATATTTTGGGGTATCCTGAACCTCATCTTCTTTCTTGCTCTTTCCCTTTTTTTATTTTTCTTTTCCTTCCCCCCTCCCTTCCCTCCCTTCCATCCTTTCTTCCTTCCCTCCCTCCCTCTCTCCTCTGTCTCTCTCTTTCTCTTTCTTTTTTACAGTTTTAAGTACTTGTATTTAAGGACCTCAATGATATGTTTAGAAATCAATTTGCATATCTGTCATGGTCAAGAGGCTGTATAGCATCCTGCTCTAGAATCAAACTGACTAGGGCCAAATCTCAGCTTTACCATTTATTGCCTTCTGCACAAACTATTTAACTTCCTTAATTCTCAGTTACAGAACCTATGAAATGTAAATAATAATGTCGCACTCATAAGATTTTTGTAAGCTGTAGATAATGCACCAAGCACAGTGCCAGGCACATAACAAATGCTTAATAAATATTAACTAGTTCTTTATTTACTAGGGAAAATGTTTAAAGTTTTAGTAACATTATTCTCGATTGTTATATTTCTCAGGTTCACCCACTATAGAAGATGGACCATAACCAAATAACTAGAAAGGGAGAAATAATATAACCCCTAATACGACTTTTTAAAAAACAAAGAACTGAAAATGAAGAGAATATATCATTCTGACAAGTCTCAGTATAGAGCCTGAAGGCAAGAGCTTCAAAACTCTGGACCAGTGTCACCCAGCATCTAGTGATCTCCAGCCATTTGGCCAAGTGCCCTTCCAAGTGACAAAGATTCCCTTTTTAAAAAAAAATTTATTCTCACCCAAGGAGATTCTTTTCATTGATTTTTAGAAAGAGAGGAAGGGAGAGAGAGAAACATCAATATAAGAGAAAGGCATTGATTGGTTGCTCCCACAGGCCCCTGTACTGGGGATTGCATGCACCCAGACCAGGGATCGTCTCAGGAATTGTACACACCCAGACTGGCATTCGAACCAGCATCCTATGTATGTGTCCTGACTAGGAATCGAACCCTCAACCTTTTGGTTACAGAATGCTGCTTCAACCAACTGAGCCACACTGGCCAAGGCACAAGTTACAAAGACTATTAAGGCTGAATCTACCCGTTCTCTCTTCTCTGTCTGATGCCCACGGAATAACTCCTGCCCTCCACGTCCAGGTGCTCTGCTGCCTGCCCTAGCCGGGGTGCACGTGCTCAACACCCTGGTCTGAGACGCAGGCCTCCTTCCCCCTCCTTTTCTTGGCTTCTCCCATGTTGCCCTTCAGAGCTGCCCATTCACTCCCGTATTTCCACAGCTTGTCAAAGCCTTACCTATATGCACCTGGCTTTCTCCTAAGGACACCATTTTTCTTACAGTGTTCTCAAAGAGTAGCTAAATATTAGTTTGCATCTGTGGTTCTTCAAAGTGAGGCAGTGGATCTGTTGCTGTTTGCTTTACTGCATCCAACTATGACCCACCCCTTTCTCTTGTGAACATGCCATTAACTGTTACTACCCCTCTCCCTCCTTCTTATTGTTGTCTACTCCCCGGTCCTGCTCGTTCATCAGAAACTTCAGCAATTTGTTCACAGTCTCCATCTCCAGGAAGGCCTAAAGGGATGGCTGCAGTGTCCACCCAAGTAACCCATTCCACATCCCAGCATCCTAGCCTCAGTTCCTTTACCTGTTTATCTTTGTTTCCTTGACCTTCTACACTCCAGCACAGAAGCCCACTCCATGTCTACCCCTGGACCTGTCATTACTGTCCACAAAATAAATAATTCAAGCATTGCATATTATCTGAAACCTTCTCTTGTTCTACCTTGCTTGCTCCCCTACTCACAGTATGACCATCCTTTCTACCTTATTATTCCCTCTAACTCATCAATCTCTTTACTTATTGCCCAAGCATCTTTAATAGTTTCCTAATATATCTTAGATTCCAAAGTCTGTTTTCTAGTAGGACTCTTGCCAATACCCCTAACTTCATTCCCTTTGTATTTCTGTCACATGTTTCAGATAAAATATGAATTCTAGAGGAACACACTTTTAAGCTTAATTTGTTCCTGTTCCTGACCAGTGGAATGTTGACAAAGAAAAATCACACATCGGAGTAGATAATATGGCTACCTATTTATGGTCACTCACCTCAAAGGAACCCTCAGCACTACCTGGCAACCCTTTTGCTTTTTCGGTTTGGCTCATTCTCACAAACTTCATACCAAATATTTCAAATTGCCACTGATCTCCTTAAATCTCAATCACCCCTCTGTCCCTTTCCTCCTTGTACTTCATAGAGAAATTATTAGCCCTCAGAATTCAATATCAATCCTGCAACTAAGAGTTGATAACACTAAAGTTATTAAGCCTGAAAACCAATGACTCACTACCTATCCTCTCCTCTCCACCTCCTATAGAAGAGAAGAGCAGACCCTCCTGAAAATTGACCCCTCCACCTGAGCTTTCTATATCACCCCCCATTTTCTCTAGAAGCTTAAACAATCATTTCTTTCTCTCTCATTATAGTCAATGTCTTTCTTTCAACATGAACTTGTCAGTTGTAACAGAATTCTTGATTCCTCTCCCTACACCAAGCCAATGGTGCTTTTCCATTTTCCTAATGGCACTGCTCTCCACTCATTTTCTCATGGCAAAATCTTCAGACAGCCTTGCTCATTTTCTTTCAGAGCCATGCAGTCCATCAGCAAGTCCATGGGCTCCTCATCCACTGTTAAGCTACGTCTAATCACTGCTCAGTATTTCACTGGACCTCTTCCTTGCATGTATTACAGTTGCAGAGATCTAATTCTGTCTTACTTTTTTTGTTGTTGTTTCTTTTGATTTCTTATAAATTCACTTCCACATGACAGGGAGACTGGTTGTTTTCATGTGCAAAGAAGATCATAGTACATTCCTATTGTAATTAGAATAAAATTCAAAGTCCCGTCTGTGACTGATGAGCTATGCCTACCTGTCAGGTTGTATCTGCCACTACTCCCCGTCGCAGCGTTCAGCCTTTGGGCACACCAAGATGTGTGCTGCGGCCTCTGCTTTGTACGCTCCTCCTCGTCATTTGAGTCTCTATTGAAATGTCACCTCCTCTCAGAGGCCTTTTGTAACCCCTCCATATAAGTAACACTCCACACCCCAACATCACTTTGTGTCATTTCTTCACATCAGTTTTCACCAATTAAAATATGTTATTTGCTTATTGATTATTTCTGTTTTCCCCAAATCGATGGCAAGCTTCGTAAGAATGGGTGTCTAACCTGTCTTGTTTGTTACTATTCTGTGGTGCTCAGAACAATGCCTGATACATAGTAAATGCTCAAGAAATGTTTGTTAAATGAAAGAAGGGATGGGAAAATAAATGGATCCTTTCTATAAATATTTAAAGCTGTCTAACTTTGTGCCTTCTCGAAGGAAACACAGAACAAGAATAAACAAGCTAAAACCTCTCTGCCTTCTTTCTAACAACTCTCGTAAGTTACTGATCTATTTTCTCTTCTCCCTTTTGTATTCTACACTCTCAGCTTCGAAACGCCTTTATCCCATTGCCATTTGTACTCAGTACCACCTTGGGAGAGAATTGAGGAATACATGTAAATATTTTTTCTCAACTATTTGACAGCATTGCATTTGAAAATGAAATGCTGATGAATGTCCACAATAACCCATATGTCAGAAATATTTTCTCCATTGCCCAACCAATCTAGAAAAGTGAACAGATAGCTTGTCCACGTTAGAGTCTATCTTTTTCCCTGGGTCAGTATTTTAGATGGATCCTAGATCTATGAAGAATGGACTAGCGATTGGACTAATTTTTATGCAATTAAAAAAATCTTGGCCACTTTTGGACTTGTAAGTTAAACGTGCGCATCTGCACACACAGGCAAGGTGTGTGTGGTCAGTGCTGTCAGTGCTGGTCAGTGGGTGGTCCTGGGAGTGGTCTTGGGGGTCAGGGGAAAATTATGGCTGTTTTCAGGGTCACACAAATCTCTAAGCATGCCCTCAAATTATAGCAAATTCTACCTCACCTGGAGTTTTATCAATAGGAGACCCTTATTAGATCCCAGCTCCCACTCAGCTTGGCACAATAAGAACATCAGAACCTACCTCGAGGTGCTGTGATGGGTAAACATGCTTTCTGAATCATGCCAGAAAGAAAGAGCAATGTAAAATTTTGGTGTACAATCCACCTAATTATTTGGAGATTGATAGTGTGTGTTTGGTATACAGTGCAATTTTATATATCTCCAATATTTGATTCATTAAATTAAAAAAAAGAACCCTGCTGTTGCCAGATAACAATGTCTCGTTTTGCCAGGCCAGTTCCACGTCTCTTTGGAGCTTCGTGTTTAGCTCCACCAGTCTGCCAGTTCCACAGTTCTGTAACTAAAGGGCAAAGTGAGCTTTTAGTGTGACCAAGACTTACTTGCTCCACCCATCATACTGATGCCAGTGCCTGAGCTACTTCCAGGTGAGTTTCCTTAGAACCCCAAGGAATCGCCACAGACTTTGAAAATGGTGATTTATCACTATTTTAGGCCCTGGGACAATCTACGTCTAAATCCATAATTCCCTGTAGTGGAAGAAGTCAGAAAGCTCCTGAAGAGGTAAAGGACCCTCAAAAACATTAAAAGTGCTAGGAGATATTTGTTTTCAGATACTTTTTAATGTACTTGTATAAAAATACCTTGGATCTCTGATTAAAGGACAGGAAATTACTTGAAAAGCTTTTCTCAAGAACAGTTGTTTCCCTAAGACACCTTGTGTGTTGTTGCACCAGGTTATTACTAAAGCGTGGGTAGAGGAATTGTTTTGAAGGCCAATCATACCGTGTTTTCCTCATGCTGAAAACTATCAGTCAGCTACTATTCATTATTTTTTTTATCGAACAATAGATGGAGAAATGAGTTTAGCTTATGTTACAGTGACATTTTATGGGCTTATTATTCCCTCGCACTGGGAAAATTAAACTTCTCATAAGACTAAATTGCCATACTTATTGCTTTCCTTTGTTTTGAGTCATTCTAAAGTCCTCTGTGGCTGTGCTCCTTTGAAGGCATTTCTGCTGGGTAAACTATAACAGCTGCAAGTCGGAGACACTGAGAAGACATAGTGAAAGCTAATGAAGAGTGTCAAAGGAACTGATTAATTAAAAATGGAACTTCACATGTAGGAACGATTTCTCATTACTGGGCATCATAGGAAAGATGAGATTCAGAGGAGATTTCAGAGGAAAAATGACGTTCGGGTAATAATAAAACCAAGGCCAAGTCTTAGGATAAAATACGAATGTTTGAAGTAATTGAATATAAGAGGTTGCACCTACTCAGAGCAGAAATGAGAGATGTAAACAGATGTGGAAAAACACTGGACGTCCAGCAGTATGGGATCGTGCTGGGTCACTGGCCACAATCAAGGTGGCTAGGAATGGAGCGGGAATGTCAGCTCTCAGAATTCCAAAAGCATTGACTCTAGCTTCAGGGGGGTTTGTGAACAAACTCTCTCTTTGTGTTTGCCAGCACCAGAGGTACAACAGCCCTCTGTTCCAGACTCATGCACAAACTTTCTTGCCTCACTACCTAAAAAAAAAAGCACTCTAGTCTAAGCAAATAATGCTCAGCCTCGAGCTTCACTTGGATATGCAAGTCTTATTAGAGTTTCAACATCTAGCATTTAGAGTGTAAGAACTTGGAAAACATATAAACCTTTATTGGGGCGGGGGCGGGGGAACAAAAACTAAATTTGCCCTAAAAGTTTTGGGAGGACCATGTGCTAGAAAGAGGAGTTATTCTAAGTTCCTTTGTCTTACAGTAAGGATAAATCACAGGAGGTGGAAAGACCATTGTACTGATGGGGAAACCAAGCCTCAGAGAGGCTGCTACAGAACTGAGCCAAGCTGCTAAGTGGCAAAATTGGGGCTTGAACTCCATGGTGTTGAACTCCAGAGTCCAAATACTTAATCACTACACCTTTCTTTCTCTCTTTATCAACACTCTGTTATCATCCCAATAATGTTTCAGTTTTGCTTCCTGCATTTAGTCCATATTCTTAGAATATTATAATCTCCAAATGAACTATTATTTTTATTTTCCCTTGTTACTTATATTTCGTATTGATGGTACTTGTGTTTTCAGCTTCACCTCGAAGACAGTTGGCCTCCTAAATTTCCTTCCAGGGGTTCAAGCTCTCACTCCTTCTACCACACCAACCAGTTGAAGCCTTTCTCTTACAGACTTTCATTTTCATCCACATCTCACGTGATTTAGGTTTGGGAATGGCCCTCCTGATCTTTCAAATTGGAGTCGTGAGCAATAGGGGGAAACAGTTTATTTACACTATGAGTATATTTGGTGTCATCATTAAATGCAAACAAATAATTAAAAATTTAAAAAGTAGAGTAGCTTGAAAGACACCTATTTTGCTGCACTTAATAGACATGCAAATCTAATATGGGGGAATACGTGGAAGCCGCTTGCCACAGAAGGTGTTTCGATACTTCTGATTTGGTATCCAGACTGTTTTTCCCAAAGAGATGCATTATTAGTTGACTTTTAAACTTACAGTTCTCTTTTAGGAACTCTAGCAGCTCTTGCTTCAGATAACACTGAGCTTCAGTCAGCAGATTTTATTGCTAGCACAGTTCTGTGTTGATATACAATAGGAACTAGTAGTATTTAGAATGTGCTACATTTTTTTCTGGCAGGTGTTTTACTGATGTCTTCTAATCAAGTAAAGGGCTGTAACTGAAGTTTATTTCTATATAATGCAGCATGCTGTGGGTGCCATTCTAAGGAATGGCATTTTTAATCACAAAAGAATAAAATGACTACAGAGAAGCAGCATCTAGCACCTAGGATATCATTGCTTTTGTGAAATAGAATACGTGTATGTTCAATTAAAGAGGCTAACCTTCACATTAAGCATCTCCATAAAGGTCATTATCTATTGTGTTTAGAGACACATCTTTGTTTTAAACCCTGTGGCTATTCCAGCTGAGTCTTTCAGGTGCAACTTTATTCATAATTCTGCATCGATGAGCTTGTCACAGTGCCTGAGGAAGAATGATTGATGATTGGTGTGTCAAAGCTAGCCATCCTCCGTGGACAGGGAAGGGAGGGAAGGGGAAGAAATGAGGGGGGTCCTAAAACTGCTGGAAAGGAGGAAGGTGCCCTGACCAGTGAGCAGGGGTTCAATGAGCACCTGTTGCCTGACAAACGTAATTAGAAGGAAAATAACAGCACCAAAAGGAGAGACGGTGAGGTGATAGAAGGAATCAAGAACAAAGTGATGGCTTTAATGGCTAAACCATATTCTCTTTTATTTATTCTAGAATAAAAATACTTGTATTCATAGTATTTTGTAGCCCACATAACATTTAACATTAGTTGTTTCTTTGGCGTGTAGGTGGGTGGTACATTACAGTCACTAAAACAGGCCAGCAGGATGAGCTATGCACCACACCAGGTGTGGCTTTGAGTCAGAGGAAGTTCAGGTAGTTGTTGATCTCACCTCTGAAGTTTTCTTCTCATGCTCTCCCCCAACCACAGCATAACTTTGTTAGCTTTAATGTAAGTCTAATAGATAATAAGAAAGACTAGATGACCGAAGAATCAGTTGACAAAATTACTTATACCCAAAGTATAGAAAATGAATACAAATTTGTCATATCCAATATGTTTTTGGCTAAGGTGAGTAAATGTTAATATTACACATGTTTGAAAGTTAGTAAAATGTTTCTTATTCGAGTCTGAATAAAACAATATAAAACATCAATTTACCTTCAATTCTTTTTTTTAAAGATTTATGTTGAACTGTTGTAAGTAACCATGGAAATTTTCCCTTCCTCTCTAAAATAATTCAAATACGCAACCGTTGTGGGAGACTAGGTTCTTCTCGCTGATACTGTAAAGAATTAAAGATCAGCAAGCAGATGAGTAAATAGGCGAGTTTACCAGCGACACGCTGTCATGGAAGAGAACGGCCCTTGACGAGGTGGGGGAGGAAGGCATGGGTAAAGGACAAGGGAAGGCGAGGCATCGGGTCCTTTGTTCTAAGGACTTACATGGTTGGCAGGATGGGGAGAGGGAGTTACATATTGATTGGTGGGTAAAGGTGGTGTCAGCTTCCTCTGGGGGAACGTGACCACTGAAACGTCGGCATGTGTGGGAGTCTGTTTTCCAGAATCCTTATCTTGCTCCAGACCGCGTTTGCTCATCTTGCCGTAAAACAGATACATGACAGAGGCAGTTGATGAAAGTTGAGGCAGTTACCCAACGCTATTTATGGGCTTTTTCTTTGAGTGCTGTGGACCCCCTGATAAAACAGATAGTGACCAAAGGCAGGCAATTAACCAAGGTTATTTTGTGGGCTTTTTCTTTGAGTCCTGTGGAGCCCTTCCCACCTTGCCTCCTCCTGTGCTAGCGCGGTGTTTCTTGTGATGTTGAGAACATCCGGCAATCTTGTTGGACCAGGCTCAGGACCGCAGAGTTAGTGGGTGAGACTGTCTCCCCCCTCCTCCCTGCCTTGGTTTACTATCTATCCCACCTAACACGACTGAAAGAATGACTTAGTACCTTGATAAAAGAAGTCTTGGGAGACACAGGATTTCAAACTGTCCTTTTGTGTGGTGTTTCCAAGTGCTATTTATGCCCCATGGCTCTCTCCCTGCCATACTGAAAAGCAAGATGGCTGAGAGGCATGCATTTCCTTTGTAAATGGAGAGAAAGGAGACTGTGAGAGAGATGAGAAAGGAGCTCTGACATAACCACCTATAGGTTCTCAGGCAGATCCACTTAGGAAGGCAGCCTGGGGAAGCTGGTGATCTGCAGATTGATAGTCTTCCAACCATGCTTGCAAATCTTTGAAAGGTTTCTGAGGGTACACCCACCCAATGTGAAGACCATTGGATTATAAAATTAATACAGGTGTGGTCAACATTTTGCAACTTTGCAGTTGTTAATAAAAATCTTGAAGAAATAAAATCCTTCTTCTGAGGGCATTGAATATGTAAATAGGTATCGATGGAATATAATGCCTATAACTAATTTAATTCAAGCCATATTTATTACCATCTAAAATTCATAGAGTAAGCAAATACACCCCCAAAGTAGGGACTTGACAATTTGCATTTCTCTGATGGCTAGTGATGCAGAACATCTTTTCATATTCTTCTTGGCCATTCGTATATCTACTGAGATGTCTGTTCACATTTTTGTCTATTTTTAAATTGGGTTGTCTTCAAAACAGATTTTTAAAAAAATACAAGAGTGTCTGAGTTCTCATGAATGCCTTCTTTTGTAGGGGAAGTAACAAATTTGGTAGTGAACAGAGCAGAATTCATTTCAAGAAGGGACAGAGCTGGGAGCTACTGAGCCTCTTCCCAGTATGGCCGAATGGTGCACTACTGTGTGTCGTGCACTAGTGATTTGTTGATACCCATGGCAAAGATGCAAACAAAAGATCTGAGGATGCAAATGGCAAATCACAGCTTCTGGAGAGAGATATGGTTTGTTTGTTATTTTTTGCTACAGGGTAGACATGGATTCTTCTTGAGCTAAGGGATAATAAATCATCCTTTTTAGACAGAAGTCCCTCTAAAATAGCAAAAGTTACCTTTTAGACACATTGGTGTAGGAGATGTTGACAAAGCTAAATGGGATAAATGTCAAAGCACAGAAGTTTTTAAATAAGGTAAATATTTCTCAATGGTCATTATATTTTATGTTAGAAGAAAAGAAATGTAGCACAAGTATTCTTTTTAAAGATTTAAAATAGGATGCTTATACACAAAACGGTGTAAAATAATTCAGCAGTAAGAATTTTTTTTATTTTAGAGAAAAAAAGATTTATATTATTGGCTAATCTATAACAATTCTGTCTAATACACAATAATTTTGTACTAATAAGTCATTACTGCCTAGTATTTATGCAGTATCATTGTGTATATTGTGAGAGGTACGCACAGGAATTACCCAAAATAATTTCAGTAATTCTGGAAGTTTACCTAAAAGGTATGGGAAGCATACATTATGCTCGTTTTTACAGGATAAAATAATAGTCATACATTTTTGAAGGACATTTATCCCATTTA
>VMDR010009781.1:0-32504 GCA_007922815.1 Macrotus californicus | reverse complement strand
TAGTATTAGCAATACCTGAATTGGGGACTGGAATAGTGATAACAGCTTTGATTGTATTAAGGATAAAGCCTAAAAAATAGATTATGCTTAGAAGAAATCTATTGCTTAACAAAAATAATTTTTATAAAATAAGAGAAGATTTGCAACATTGGTCTTTGTACCTTAGCTAAGGGTTATGACCATCTCCTAACTTCCTTCTAACAGTGGGAAATACAGGAAAGGGTTTCAAGGATTCCATGAAGCCAACACCTTTTATGGCAATACTAAGATGTTGTTTGCTTTTTTCATGATGCTTCTCAAGCGTTTCCAGAGGCCACATGACCTGACCTGTGATGTTGCAGCAGAGTGCAGGAACACATGAAACAGTACAACTGTCTGAAGTCAAGCCAGACAGGAAAGGAATTTGTGAAAATGTAGAACAGTGGCCCTCTTCTCACTGGAGTTTAAAAAGATTATTTTCCATTAAAATGCTACTAATATTAACATGTAACAATAGGTTTGTTATTGTTATTTTTAAGTAAGTTTAAAATTTTTCAAATACTCAGTTTTAATGTGTAATATAGTACATGATGATACTATGCACATAAATAAAAGTTCTTTGGGATCTTCGGTAACTTTGGAGAGCCTAAGGGCTCCTGAGACCAAAAATTTAAGAGCTGCTTCATTATATAATATCAAAAAATTATTTGTTAATATCACTATCTTATCAGAAATCTTGGGAAGCTGCTGAAGCTCAAAGGGACAGGTACAGATTTTCTAAAATTTTAATTTTCATTTGATAGTTTGAATGTTATCATTGGAATAGTAATTTTATCATTGGAATAGTAATTTTATCATTGGATAGTAAATACTATCATTTGTTTTTCTTGAAGTAACAGATTCGCTTTTCAAGGAAATGTCTTCCAGTTACCCTAGTCCAATTAATAGTTTGTTGGTTGTTCTTTCAAGTAAAAATAATGTTAAAAAGTGGCCTACTCTGTGGAAAACAGTATGGAAATTCCTCAGAAAACTAAAAATTGTCTTTGAGCATTTTAAAGCTGTAATGTCCTTGTGTCCGTGGCAGTTTTTATCCTTGTTTCTGAATGCGTTCTGGGAGTTGTTCATCTTCCAGCTCCTTTGCAGTTGCCCTTTGCCGTAGACTTGTGGAGCTTTGCCTTATGCGTGTGTGAACTACTGTTCTGCCACGGTCTGAGAGGACCCCTCTGGGGATTTCTGGAGGGCTTTCTCCTCTCAGTAGCTCTCTTCTTTCTACTGTGCCATCAAGAGTCCAGTCACCTTCATCTTCCTCACCAAGCTCCTTATTAATTCAGTGAAGCTGTTACACTCTGTGTGGTGTGGCCCCTTCTGCATTGTGATCTGGAAAGGGCCCCCAGTCAGAATGGCAGGGCAGTTATAGGACTTCCCTAATTTCTTCCCTTTTTTAGGGGTTGTTCTGTTGTCCTATGTCTGATAATACTGTCATATTTTATGTACTTTCTCATTATTGAAAGAAGGTAAGTCTGATCCCAGTGCTCCACCATTCTAAAAGCAGAAGTCTGTTTTACTAATTTTTATTTTTAGAGCTGGTTTAAGAACTATTGCTTTAAAAGCACTGAACTCTATTTAAAAATACGGGTAATATGGACATTGAAATTTAGGAAAGTTTTCCTAAATTTCTGTGGATCTGGGTTAAAACATGTGAATAGCATCAACAACTAAATGTAAAAAGTAGAGGAGGAAAGGTTATGTGACTCCCAGGACACTCCCACTTGAAGTAATTGGTTTCATTTTTCATTTGTTCTCTTGGCAAATATTAGTCGGTGATTTCTATATGACAGGCACTAGACTTAGGCTTTCAGGGTCCAGTGCGAATAAAACAAGCATTCCCCTGCCTTCTTGGAGTTCACAGTCTAATCACAAAAGTAAGTGAACAGTTAAGAACTCTGATAAATGCAGTGGAGAGGAACATGGCATGAAAGTGTATCAGGACACCCAGTTCAGACTGGGAGGCAGGCGACGCTCTCTTTAGAAGCTGGCAGCTGAGCTGAGACTGGAGATCTGAAGGGTGAGCAGGAGCTCGGCAACAAGGAGGGGGGCAGGGTGAGCGGGACCTGTGCAGAGCAGTCTGGGCTCAGGAGAAGCATCTGCAGAAGCCGTTAGGAGAGGACCCTGTGAATTCCAAGGACCCGGAAGAAGACCGATGTGGCTGGAGAGCAGAGTATTATTTGCTGAGACAAAGAACACTGGCTTTGGGTCGCTGCCAGTGTTCCTTGATTTATGGCCACACCGCTCCAGTCACTGTGTGGTCACAGTGCCTTCTCTTTTTCTGTCTAATCTCTCTGCCATATAAGGGCATTTGTGATTGGTTTAGGGTCCACCTGGATAATTCTAGATAATCTTATCTCAGGATCCTTAATTTAATCACATCTGCCAAAGCTTTACTTTGACCCGTTTTTGTCTGCACAACACTTCTAACACCAAATGTATGGAAGTGTTTCCTCATACCAACTAATTCCCCAGCTCTAGACACTAACTGGGTCTCCCACAGTATTATCCCCCCTTCAGATGCCAATTGCAAGTCTGGGTCACTGATACTTCTCAACCAAATAGCCGTGAAGTCAGGTTGTGGGGGGGGGGGGCTCCCCCAATGCCCTGTCCTCAGGTTTGGAAATTTGCTAAAAACAGCTCGCAGAACTCAGAAAGCACCTTAGGTAGTGTTACTGGTTTATTGTAAAGGGTGCCACTCTGGGACAGCAGGTGGAAGAGATGCACAGGACAAGGCGTGGGGAGCAGGGATCTGTAGAGCTTCCGCGCCTTCCACAGGCTCATTGCCCTCCCAGCACCTTGCTGTGCTCACCAGCTGGGAAGCTCTCCGAACCCCATCGTGTAGGGGTTTTTATGGAGGTGCCATTATATAGGCATATTTGATTAAATCACCAGGCATTGGTGATGATTGGCTCAATCTCTAGGTCGGGTAGGGCTGAATGTTCTAATCCTCTAATCTGTTCTTGATCTTTCTAGCAACCAGCACCACTCCTGAAGCTACCTATGAGCTGCCAGTCATCTCATTAACATATAAAAGACAATTTTTTACTTCTCCAGAGAGTCCAAGGGTTTTAGGAGCTATGCTTAGGAGCCAGGGACTAAACCAAATATCTATTTCTTATTATGTCACATTCAATGGATAATATTCATAAATTCCAAAGATTAGGGCCTGGTATCTTTGGAGGAACATTTTTCATCTTCACACAAGGGAAAGGAATGTTTCAGGTATTTAATTGATCAACTATGTCAGGTACATCTGAAAGATCTAGTTACATTGTTTGAAAAATACCTCATTGGTAGTCTGCGAGAGACCTGTTTGTTGGAGGCAGAAGCAAAATTGGAGGGTGTTGAGAGTGTCTTCTTATTTGATGGCTTCTCTTCTGTGAGAAGGAAATGATAGAGATTAGAAGTTTGAGGAGAATGGAGAGAATTTGAAATGTTGTAGAGAGGGGAATGTAAAGAGCATCACTGTGTTGTCATTGAGGTTGGCCATGAAATGATAGTTGTATCTGTCTGTCCTGTTGTGTTAGTTTTTTCTGTTTGCACTTGGGCATTATTATGGAGAAAGAAAATAGTTGGGTTGCTCAGGGCTTGGGATTGTGCAAGACAGAAATTTAAGGAGGTTAAGGTATTCATAAGAGTATTTTCAACAGGGTGAAACATGGAATTTAAGTTGCCTAGGAAAATAAATGAATGTAGTAAAAGGAAGATAAGTGGGGGAAGGTAGAAAGTTAAGGTACTAGAAGACCAACGGAGGCCAAAGAATGTTCATAGTTAGGGTAGTTTATAAGCAAGCCATCAGAAGAAGAGATTGTGTTTACAGTGGTATACCTGAAATATGTTTTCTACAAGTGGATAGCTTCAAGTGATGACTAGACCCAGGTAGTAGCCATGAGAGTAGATGGGTAGGGTTGGGTAGAGGGGTAGATTACTGTAGACAGGGATGTTAATTAAAGACTGAAAAAACATAGTTTTGGGGAGTTTGATCTCAAGGATATTGATGTCACCCAGGATGACGGCAGGACTTGGGATAAAGGGGAAAACTTTAACTAAGTGTGACAGTCCTCAGCTACTGAGGGGGTGACTGCAAGCTGGTGGATCACAGCAACAAAGAGCGGAACTGAGTGTTATGGCTGAATAACATGAGCTTTAAAGGAGCAAGTTTTTGTGTAAGCGGCTTACATGGGTTTGGGAAGGATGGTAGCATTGGAGAGTAAGCAGCATGTCTATACTACCATTTGAGAGAGCGGCATGCAAAGTGGTGTCTTGAGAAAAGACCAGCTTTAATTCAAAACAAAGAAGCAAAGCAAATGCTTAGGAAAAAGTTTGAGGCCATAGGGGGGTTTGGAGCTGTAGTACTAGTAGCTCCATGGAAAAGTTTAGGAGGGTTGAGGAGGAACAAAGGCCTTGGTCGAGGTCAAAGGTTAATAGTGGGCATTTGATTAGGCATTAATTTTTATATTATTTTAATTGATTTTAGAGACAGGGGAAAGGAGAATGAGAAAGACTGATTTGTTCTACTGAGTTATCCATTGATTGGTTCATTCTTGTTTGTATTGGAACGATGCACTAACCAACTGAGTTACCTGACCAGGGCTGTTTTATTTTTCTATGAAGTGAGGAAGAAGAGCCATGATTAATTCTGTCTCATTCTTTTCTTTGAGATGGTGGCCACTAGGGCCAGTTCCCAAAATAATTGACTGACTCGACTGAAGTGAAAGCATCAGTTGATTGCAGTCTTGACTTTCCTCACAGGGCAAGTCATGCAGCTTTGATAGGTTTTAGTAACTACTATTTTTAAGAGAAGGCGATATGGGGCCAGAAGTGAAGGAGGCAGAGAAAAAAAAGGTGATGCCGTACATAAAAATATATGGAAATACATGCTATAAAATTGTCAGTTACAAACTTGGAATATTTGATGTGTGGATTTGCAGTGTTTCATTCCTAGGTAGGTTACCCATTGAACATAGCACATTTCTGGTGTTTCCCTAGTCTCTCCCATTTAGCCAGGATACATTTAAAGTATGCAAATTAAATGGTAAAATATAGCAACATCAGAGTAAACAAAGGTCACATGATATCTATTCTAAATGTGAGTTCCTCAGTGCAACAGATAATTTTAGAGGCAACTACAGTTTGTCACCTTTGGAAATTATTATAAGTAAGATATGGTCCAGACAAAGCTTAGAAAGTTTATGGGAACAGATTTGCTTCTCTCTATATATTTTAAAACTGCACAGATTCTGTGAGCTAGTTTTGAGCTTACATATTCTGGTACTATTTATAACTCTCTGTTGTCTTTATTCCTAAGAGCTACACCCTATTTAAAATTGTTGCCAGATTGACCATCTGCTGCCGTTTCCCACTAGTTACTGGTTTTTCATCAAGTACTTAACCAAAGCAATTCTTCTGTTCTTTCCTGCTTTGGAGAGCTTCACATCAGGCCACTGTGCGGAAACTGAAAATCCTGTTGGTGGCCATACATTTCTAAACTGGCAGGCTTGGTAGCTAGGATCTATCTACTTGTTGATATATTCTCTAGCTTCACAGTGCTGCAAGATTAATCCTCATGGTTAATTTAAATTTAAAATATATGTATTAAATTTTCTGCTATAAACAAAGCATTGTACTAAATACTTTGAGAAACTTTGAAACAAAAAAAGTCATGAAAACCTTTCTGCCCTTGAAATGCCTACAGTCCATGGAGAGATAGCATGTATGTAAACATGCCCAAATCCGGTAGTTTGATTACTGAGGCAGGTAAAGTTAAAATGCTGTAGAAGTTCAGGAATTCTTGGCAAGACTGTGACATGATCCTGCATCTCTCTTATTCTGTCTTTCTCTCAGCGCACTGAAATCCAGATAGAATCAGAAAAAAATCTAGGTAGATGTTTTATAAAAGAAAATCATCTAAAACAAAGTGATACAGAAAGGTTAAAAATTAAAAACGAATTCATGAATATTTTTATAAGGTTATGAAATTATAAAGGAAACCAAGATTAATAATAATAATGTCAAGTATGGTGTAGAATTCAAGGCATAAAACAGTAAACAGAACAGAAAGGTTTCTTGTTATTTTTTTTATCATAGTGGGAGACTTTAACACACTCATCTCTGAGAGTAAAGTGTGCGGAGAAAAACAAGACAATAGGCCATATTAGAGGTTTAGGTAAACCTGCGAGAAACTCCTAATGTCATGGCTTGACCCAGTATTTCTGTGAATTCCCCACTTTATTTCCTTATGCTCAGCTCACTCTCTCTTAACTACTATATGCTGCCTCAGTTTGGCTTGGGAATCAGCCAGTAGGCAAGCCTTGGGTTCTTTGTTATTTCCTTCTAGAAAGCTGACCCTAAATATTTTGTGAAATAAAATGGCCAAGTTTTGGAGAGTTATTGGAAGCCAAATGTGAGTCAAATGAATTAGGAATATTTCTTTGAGTTCAGGATCATAATTTTTTAACACACATGCAACCTTCTGCGCTCCAACACATGCAGATGCACACACCCCTCCCTACCAAGCCTAACCCTGGAGAAAATATAAAAGTAAAGTTAAAAATGATGACAATACAGACTTCTGCCTCCAGAAAGATGGAATAGATGTGCTTTCTCCCTATTTCTTCTGCTAAGTACAGCAGAAATTCTCGACATAATGTGTAAAACAAATATAAGACTCTGAAAAGTGAGAGAAGAAGGTTAAATTGGCTTAGGACCTCAGGACCCAAATAACATGACGGCAGAAATCTTGGGCTTTCTTAGTGCCTTGTATATACGAGAATGAGTGTGGAGAAGCTGGCAACCCAGAAATGTAGGGTACAAACAAAAGCCCCAAGAAAAGTCTACTCTAACCAAGGACCAGGAAAGGGATAGCTTAATGAGACAAAACTTTTAAATGATAACCATTTCATGCCAGCCAAATACACATTAAAAATCACCCTGATTAGCAACACTCAGGTGGGGATCTAGACTTCACCCTCCTCAGATATAACAAGGTAACCCCTCCCCCCATGATGTCAGTGGAGGTGATGTGGGGAACCGTAACAGCACACTCCTCCCAGCCTGCAGTATCAGTGAGGACTTCACTCAAGTTTTGCCTTCCCTTCCCCCTCACCCGTCATCAGTAGAAACCGGATGTGAGGAATCTGCACTTCTACCCCTGCCAGGCAGTAATGAAGTTTGTGTCCTCCTTTCCCACCAGAGCACTGTCAGAGGAAGCCTGCTATAATAGAATATTTAAATAAGATCTGATCATATGTGTAGAAAATCATAACATAATACCTTGAGTATCCAGGTTTCAATTAAAAATGTCTTATACCCAGAACCAGAAATCTCTCAACTCAAATTAGAAAAGACAGTCTGTGCCAGCATTAAGATAGCACAGGTGTTAGAATGAACTGAAAAGGAATTTTTTTATTCTCATTCAAGAGAGAGGAGAGAGAGGGAGGGAGGGAGTGAGGGAGGGACATTAGTGCGAGAGACACACTGACCGGCTGGCTGCCTTTTGCATGTGCCAGCCAGGGACTGACCCCGCAACCTGCACATGTCCCTTATCCAGAATCAAACTGGTGACCTTTCTGTTAAGGGATGATGCTCCAACCAGCTGAGCTGTGCCAGCCAAGGCTGACAAGGATTTTAAAATAGCCAGAAAATGTTTCAGCAAGCAATACAAACACTTGATACAAATGAAAAATAGAAATTTTCAACAAAGTAAGTCTAAGCAACTTTAATGAAATGAACGAATTGTTTAGAAAGCAAAAGCTACCACAACTCACAATATAATATAGATAATTTGAATGGCCCTTAACTAGTAAATTAAATTTCATTCTAGAATGAAAACCAGACCTAGATGGTTTCACTGGTGTGTTTTACCAGATGGTTTAAGAATTCACACTACTTCTACACAGTCTCTCTGCCAGGAAGTACAGGATGAAGGAACCCTTCCTAATTAATTTTATGAAACCTTGCTACTACCAAGATAAAAAAAATCCCACAGACTAATAATCTTCATAAGTATAAATAAGAAAATTTCTCAACAAAGTATAAGTAAATGTAATTCAGCAATATATAAAAAGTTATATACTATGACCAAGTAGACTTTATTCCAGAGATGCAAGGTTGGCTTCATATTTGAAAACAAGTCCTTATAATTGCCCATATTAACATGATAGTGAAGAAGAATCACGATTATATCAATTGCTGCAGAAAAAGCATTTGACAAAGCTGGGTATCATTTATTACTAAAACTCTTAGAAAGCTAGGAATAGAGGGGAATTCCTCAGCTTGATAAAGAACATGTACAGAAAACTTAGTTAACGTCATACTTGATAAAAGAATGAATACTTTCCTCCTATGATTGGGAGCAAGGTGGCAAGGATGTTCGTTCTCACTTGTATTCATCATCATATTAGAAGGTCCAGCCAGCATAATAAGATGTAATGGGGAAAGGCATACAGATTGGAACAGGAAAAATAAAGCTCTGCCTGTTTTGCCTGTGACATGATCATATATATAGAAAGTCCCAAGTAATCTACAAATGGTACAAATAATAACTGAGTTCAGCAAGATCACAGGATGCAAGTCCAACACACAAAAATTAACTTACACCCTAGCAGTGAACATGTGGAAATAGAAATTAGAAATACAATACCAGTTGCAATTGCTCAGAAAAATGAAATATTTAGGTATGAGCCTAATAAAGTATGTATAGGACTTGTACACTAAAAACTGTAAAATGCTGACGAAATCTAAGACCTAAGTAAACGGAGAGACATACTTAACATAGTCTAATTTCCCCAAAAGAATATGCAAGTTTAACAAAGTCCCTATCAAAATCTCAGCAATGTATTTTTGTAGGTATGGAATAAATTACCCTGACATTTATCTGGAAAGGCAAAGGAGTTGGAGTAGCTAAACCAATTTTGAAAAATGAAGAATACAACTTACTGTGTCGCTAGAAGAATGAAGACAGTGTGGAACTGGCAGACCTGTAGGTCAGTGGAGTAGACTGGACACCCAGGAATATAAGGCCAATTGATTTTTGATACAGATGCAACAGTTACATACAGAGTTTTGACTGTGCATGTGGTCTGTGCCCCTGCCTTCCCACATTGTTCAAGGGTCAGCTGTATGAAGAGTACACACAAAAAATTTTTTAACCAGCGGAACTTATAGAAATGAAAGTTAAAAAATTGAAACTTAAATAAAAGCTTCAATGGATGGATTTAATTGCAGATTATATAAACTTGAAGAGGAGTAATGAACTAAAAGCTACATCTGAAGAAATTATCCAACATGTATTCAAGAGAAACACGAAAATTATGAAAGAGAAGTTGAAACCTGTCTAACTGTATCTAAACATTTACTTGAAAGGCCTTTCATAAGAGAGACTCGTGAATAAACAACACTTGAAAGATTAATAATGAAAATTTTTGCCCATGTTAAAATTAGGTTATTTGTCTTTTTGTTGGTAAATTGTAAGAATTTTTTTATATATCCTGAATCCTAGACTTTTGTCACATATATGAGTTGCAAATATTTTCTTCTGTGGGCCGTCTTTCTTGGTAATGTCCTTTGATGTAGAAAGTTTTTAATTTTGGTGATGCTCAAGTCATCCTTTTTTTTTCTTTTGTGTTGTTTGTGCTTTTGGTATCATATCTAAAAAGACATTGCCAAATCCAGGATCAAGAGGATTTATTCCCCTGTCTTTTATTATGAGAGTTTTGTTTTTTATGTTTAAGTTTTTTTACCCTTTTTGAGTTATTTTTTTAATATGGTATAGATAAGGGTTCAATTTAATTTTTTTTTTTTTATGTGGATATGTAGTTGGACAGCATCAGTCGTTGGGGAGAACATTTTTACACATTGACTTATCTGGTTCTCTTGTCAGAACCCAGGTGACCATTGATGGTATGGGTTCATTTCTGACGGCGATCTATGTGCCAGTAACATAGCTTTTGATTACTGTAATTTTGTAGTGAGTTTTGAAATCAGAAAGAGTAATTTGGCCCTGGCCAGTGTGGTTCCGTTGGTTGGAGCATCATCCCATAAACCGTAAGGTCATGGGGTTTGCTTCTGGGTCAGGGAACCTGCCTAGGTGGCATGGTTCGGCCCCCTGTTGAGGCATGGGAGGCACCTGAGCGATGTTTCTCTCACATTGGTGTCTCTCTTTCTCTCCCTCTCCCTCACTCGCTCCCTCTCTATCCTTTCTCCCCTCTTCCTCACTCTTTGAAATAAAAAATAAATGAATGAATGAGTCCTCTTTTTTGCTCTTTAAAAAAATTAAATTTTAGAGTTAAAAGTAATCTTGCCATTAATTTATTCCAAGACCATAATTTTATGGATGAGAAAAATATGCTTCCAGAATTTAAGTGAATTGCACAATAATCACACTGTGCATGTTATTTGTGGCTTCTGGAATTTTTTAATTTCACATTCCGACTTTCAGAATCAATGCTGTTGATAGGAGTATTTTGAAGAGTTTAAAAACTCTTCTGCTGCATTCTCCAAGGGCCTCCTGCTCTGCGGTAGGGGTGACAGTGGGAGGGGGGACATCTTAAGTGAGCTGAGCTTGCCATAACCCTAAGTGGATGGGACTCCTCTGGCAGAAAGGAGGCATTATCATTTTTTTTTTCATTTAGTCCTATAGAAATTCACTTTATTCAGTTTCCTTTCTTTGTCTTTCTAATCATAGGCTGCCACCTTGTTTTTACTGTCCGTAGTCTTCAGACCTTTGTAGCTAGTATGAAATCTTTATCCTTTTTCTGTAACATCTCTCACAAATTTACATAGAGTGTGATGGTTATATAGCTTTAAGAAATGTCGATATGGAGGGGGTTGTCCAATCCCGTCCATCCAGATTTGTTACCACCTGATCGTTCATCTTTCCCCACACCTGCTTCTTAGTTCTCTGCCCTCTCATAGAGAGCAGTCTACTGCTTCCAGCAGCACATGCCCTGTCTCGTGGAGGGGAACTGAGACAATGGGACAGTCTCCTGACAGAGTTTACAGAAGACTTTCCTTACTTCTTTCTCTTATCCGCTCGATAGCTCAAGTGTACCACTTTGGCAGCTCATGTTGGTTGACCTTTACCTGCTTTGCCTGTGATTCCTACTTTCTGATACTGTGTGCTTCTAAGTTGTCTAGATGAACTTTTAACCTGGACCAGCTATTCCAGTTCTGTACATAGATGTGATGGCAAGTTTCCCACATTTTCCAACTATTGACAAACATGTGAAGATCAGCTAAAGTTTTCTTCATATAAAAAGTGAAGACAATGTATTACAAGCTTAAAAGATTATATCTTTTGCTTTCAAGAGCTGCTTAGAACTTCAGTAATCTGTACATAGATTTCCTCAAACTGGGCCATATAGTTAGTAAATCATTCATTTCTTCCTGACTCATAGTTATTTTGAGTCATTTTACAGAATATGGTAATACTTTAGTAAAAATTTTTAAGGCTGTTTTAAGTAGGAATTAGGGCTGTTTGCTTCAGCTCAGTAGTAATATCTATTGAGTGTTCATGTGTTTGGCACTGTACTAGGTAGAAGGGTGAGAAATACCAGGTGAATAAACAGGACATGTTTACCTGTAGGGAGCCCACTGCATTAATATTTTTTCTTGAGTTTATGAAGCCAAGTACTATTGGGTAAACTGAAATGGTTGGTGGAGGTTATGTCATCATCAATCATGTGTAGAGCAAGAAGAGAATTTTGTCTCTTTTGACATTGTCCTTGTTGATACTCTGTGAATATAAGAATTTTTTTAAACTATATTCTTTAGAAATATTTTATGCTTATAGTTAGTTCTGAGTTCTGATGTAGAAAGGAAGGGGAACTAAGATCAGTTCAAAGCTCATTATGTGCCAGTTTCTCACTTAATATACATTAGTTAATTTGACTCTGGCAAGAATGTGAAAGACATACATATATCTCCCTTTTTCAGACAAAGAAAATGAAGGATCAAAAGTGTTAAGTTGTGCAGGATTAAACACCTACTAAAGTGGAGAGGCAAAATTTGGGTCCTTATTAGACCTGCTTCAAAGCTCTCGTTTTCTCCAGGTATCCACATAGTCTCTTGGGAAGATGATGTCTGTGACTCCAAAAAGGGAACCTGGGTCTCTTTGGGATATCAAGGGCTGCTTTGTTCTTTTTTTGACTAAGAGAAAAATCATAATTTTCTGAAGTGTCAACCATTTTTAATAGTTTTCTAACTAGTTGGATACTTTTATATCCTAAAGGCAGAAAATGCCAAACAATGATTGTCTTTGGCAATTGCTTGTTATAAAGACCTTAGATATAAGGAGGTGTTCTTGGCACACTAGAGCAATCAGTCATATTAACTCTTTTTAAAAAATATTTTTAACTGATTTGAGAGACAGAGAGCATGCATTGATGTGAGAGAGAAACATCGATTGGTGGCCTCCCTTACATACCCCAACCAGGGATTAAACCCAAACCTTTTTTAGTGTGCAGGAAGATGTTCCAGCCATCTGAGTCACCCAGCCACAGCAGTCATATTAACTCTTTAACAGATGACCTTAAACTTTGTGTAAAAATTGAGTTATCCAGAGAAACTGCACCTAACATGAATTCTTCAGGCATTGTATACATGCATGTTTGTATACATATATATAATTCACTATCAGTGGTAATAACTATGAATTACTTCCATCGGTTTGAAAATATAGTGTATGATTTAAAGAAAAATGGCATGTTATTGATATAAGACATACACAAGATAATGATAGTATGGTAACTATATAATAACAATTTGTTTCTTTTTATAAACTCCTGTATATTTTCCTATTTTAAGGTCCAGTAGCTAAGCTGTGTAAAAGAGGAAATACAGTCACTATCTATAAGTTTCTTGAGAAACAAAAGTGAAGTAAAGTAAAAAAAATGATTTAAAACCTTATTCAAAAGGGGTACTAAATTTCCCTGTGGCTATGGTATCATTTTTCTTGGCTTTATAGTCTTTGTCATTTTTCTCTGTATCATTAGGTACATGTCCTTCAAAGTTTTCAAAGTTGGCATTGTACCTTCACAACTGTTGGAACGGATAATCAGTCCTGCTTGCTGACTTGACCCCACTGATGTCGTTTTGTGTAATTAGATTTTAGTTACAATGTCATCTTGCCGTGACCATGAGTAAATTTACTCCTCTCATGTCACCTTGTAAATTATCCTACATTCTGCCTTGATATACTGAGATTTTTATTCCTTATTACCCAGTATTATTCAGTTTGATTACTATGTTTACAAAATTTTGCCTTGTATTGGAAATTCCAAAGCTTTGTCAAGATAATGAGAAACTGAGAAGATTCTTATCCCATCTTTTGAGGGAAATAGAAAATTATTCATCTGCCTATAAAGAAATCTCTGGCCCTGACCAGTGTGGCTCAGTTGTTTGGGCATTGCCTGCAAAGTGAAAAGTTGCAAGTTCAGTTCCCAGTGAGGGCACGGCCTTGCTTGTAGGTTCAGTCCTTGCTTGGGGTGTGTAGGAGAGACAACTGACGGATATTTCTCTCACGCATCAATGTTTCTCTCCCTCTTTCTTTCTCCCTTCTCCTCTCTCTAAAAGTGAATAAATAAAATGAATCTTTGGCAGAGGTATTTTAATATGTTGAATTCTTAGCCATTTTATTATTGATTGCTATGTATCTACGTGATATTTTAGATGAGTATTAGAAACTTTTTATTGTCAAGGAATAAGCATGTTCACTGAGTTACAGTTGTGGTATGACAATTGGATAACAATTTTATCTTGCTGAATCAACCTCATCTAAACCTTAATTGCAATTATATTGTTTAGTCACTTCCTGATTCAATGAGAAGTCACAATACGTAGTCACTTAATAGCTAGTATGTTCTACTTCATAGCTTGCAAAATTTCCTTGGCAAGTAAAGAAAAGTTCACAAGAAATGGAAAACAAATGAGAATTCTTTTAGAATACAACTCATCTAGTCTGTTTCCTGTAATTCAAAGTGGCTGTGAAGGAATGTCCTTATGTAGAGAACCCTAGGTATACTGAAATATTAAGTGTGCCATAACTTTTGTTAGTTGGAAATTAAGCAAATATTTTAAAAATGAATATTTTTAGTATATTACTCCCCTGTGTCTTGTAAACATCATTGATTTGCTATTTTGACCTTTTGATAGTAATCCATAGGGAGGAAAACAACAACTTTTATTGTGATGTGGTGCACACTTGTGTGTTTCAAGAGAAAAGTTTTACATGAGTTGTACTCTGATACTCTCTGCTCTTCTCTTCAGTAAAAAAAGTCTAATCCACTAAGTTGATTTCCCGACCTATCAGTGGGTTGGGTTCAGATTCATAGTTAGGAAAACACTGCCATATAAGATCAAAAAGTAAATTGTTTACCCTAAGTATTAGCAACCGACTATTCTGAAGCAGCTTGAATGTTTGTAAAGCTTTATTATTGCAGTTTAAAAATGGCTTTAAAAACATCTTGCTTTCTTGAATCCTTTCTGCTGGGTAATCACCTAGTGTTATGCCACGTTTATTTTCTGGATTTAAAAATTGTTTGGAAGGTGTGCCCAAGCAGTAAAATTAGATACCTTGGTTATGTGTGTACCCTTGCAATTAAGAATATTTTAGTTAATAGGAAATAAATTTCAAGTTAATTATTTAAAGGGATATCATTAAACAGGACAGAGCATCAACCCTTGGCAATGAAAACATGCTAAATATGAAAAGTCTGTATTGACAAATGCAGTTACCAATTAAAAGTAACCATGATTATTATCATATTTGGGGACATTAATAACTCAGTCACTTTTTTGTTGTTTTACCTTTGCAACTAAGAGGTTTACAGTTCTTGGTTGACATAAAAGTTTACAGTTAGCTATACAGGTAACCATTAAGTCTCATGACAAGTATAGATAGAATTCAGATGATAAGTACCATTTCCTGGCTTTTTATGATGGCTTATATTTGAACAGTTGGAACTGGTGAAAAGGGTATGTCACAAAAGGGAATAGATGTAAAAAGGCAGACAAGTTTGATATGTTCAAAAAATGAAATACAGTCCATGTGGGTGCAGTTTGCTCTAGGGCAGTTTTGAAGCAGAGGAGAGAAAGGACACCTCTTGCAAACTCTACCTGCACTAGGGAATAAGAGGGGGGATTTGAATGGGGTGAAATGAGACAGGGAGATGAGTTAACAGTACATTGAAATAGTTTAGAAAAGAAGACATGAGATTGAGTAGGACAGTATCTATGAAAATAGAAAATTTTATCAAGATATCAGAGTAAAACCAACATGATCTGGCAACTGATTAGGTTCATTCTTGAATATTTCTGTATCTGCTGACAGTTTTGGCAACAAAACTGTGAACCAAATACATAACTCTTTGCCCTAAACATTTTATAGTCCAGTGGGAAACTCGGATGTTGACATTTCAGGGTAATGCATATGCTGCCATGAAGGAAAGCCAGTGTGCCCTGGGAGTGAGTGCACTGACCACTCCACTTGAACCCTCATGGATGAATGAATAGGTCTGGTCCAGAGAAAGTGAGTGGGCAGAATTATGTGGGAGGAAAGAAAGAAACACTCTGTCAGTTTAGGGATGAGAGAGATTGTGGTACATTGTAGAACTGAAAGAAGCTCATTTTGTCTGTATTCTGGGACTGTAGAGGAGGCCAAGACCAAATCATTCAGAACCCTGAAAACCCTAATGAGAGGTTTGGGCTTTATCTTTTGAGCAGAAAGGAACCATGATATATGGCTTTTAGCAATGGAAATTGCATGTAAGAAGGATTATTTTAGTTGAGGATGTTTTCATTATAAGTAAGAAACTGAAAAGACAGAATTATTCAAGTAAATCAGAATAGACAAGGTAGGAAGTACAGCTGGTCTCCATTCACGAAGGTCTGGAACCAGAAAGTTAGCAGTTTGCAGCAGGTGCTTTTGCTCTACCTCTTCTCCCTCACCTCAAGGTGACTTTTGTCCCTAGCTTGTGCTTCATTGTTTTTTCTTTGTATCCAGGCTTCTCTGTTTCTCTAACTACGGAGCTAACCCATGGCCACTTAGTTTTTCTCCCAATTCCTAATACCCTGGAGAGAATCTGATTGGCTCATTAAGTTGTCTCCCCTTGGTCTGATCAGCAATAGCCAGGACAGCATCTTAGCATAAGCATAACTGCTTGAATGCCCACCCCTCTCATAACTATAAGAGGATGCATTGACGTATGGACTGAGCAGATTTCTCAGAATGAGCCAACATCAAAAGATCAGAGTGATAAATTGAGGATAGGGGGACGAGAGACCTCCCCTTTACAATACGGTAATCCAGGCAATAGATAACGTTGAGCTGAGTTAGCATAGCGAGTAAGGGGAGAATGAATTTGTGATAAAGATTTAATCTCCAGAATTGTATGTTAAGTTTGATGTGGGAGGATAAAGAATCAAGGCTTCCATTACTGAGTGGATTTTTTTTTCCTATTTCAAGCGCATTTTGACATTTCATTTTTTATTTTTTTAATATATTTTATTGATTATGCTATTACAGTTGTCTCATTTTCCCCCCTCTATTCCCCTCTGCCCTGCACACCCCCTCCCACCCACATTCCCCCTCTTTAGTTCGTGTCCATGGGTCATATATATAAGTTCTTTGGCTTCTACATTTCCTATACTAACTTAACCTCCCCCTGTCTATCTTCTACCTATCATTTATGCTTCTTGTTCCCTGTACCTTTTCCCCCTCTCTCCTCACCCACTCCCCTGATGATAACCCTCTGTGTGATCTCCATTTCTGTGATTCTGTTCCTGTTCTAGTTGTTTGCTTAGTTTGTTTTAGGTTCATTTTTTAGTAACTGTGAGTTTGTTGTCATTTTACTGTTCCTATTTTTGATCTTCTTTTCCTTAGATAAGTCCCTTTAACATTTCATACAATAAGGGCTTGGTGATGATGAACTCCTTGAACTTGACCTTATCAGGGAAGCACTTTATCTGCCCTTCCATTCTAAATGATTGCTTTGCTGGATAGAGTAATCTTGGATGGAGGTCCTTGCCTTCCATGACTTGGAATACTTCTTGCCAGCCCCTTCTTGCCTGCAAGGATTCTTTTGAGAAATCAGCTGACAGTCTTATGGGAACTCCTTTATAGGTAACTGTCTCCTTTTCTCTTGCTGCTTTTAAGATTCTATCTTTCATCTTGGGTAATGTAATTATGATATGCCTTGGTGTGTTCCTCCTTGGGTCCAGCTTCTTTGGGACTCTCTGAGCTTCCTGGACTCCCTGGGAGTCTGTTTCCTTTGCCAGATTGGGGAAGTTCTTCATTTTGTTCAGATAAGTTTTCAATTTCTTGCTCTTCCTCTTCTCCTTCTGGCACCCCTATGATTCAGATGTTGGACTATTTAAAGACATCCTGGAGGTTCCTAAGCCTCTCCTCATTTTTTTGAATTCTTGTTTCTTCATTCTGTTCTGGTTGAATGTTTCTTTCTCCCTTCTGGTCCACACCACTGATTTCAGTCCTGGTTTCCTTCCCATCACTGTTGGTTCCCTGTACATTTTCCTTTATTTCACTTAGCATAGCCTTCATTTTTTCCTCTAATTTGCAACCATATTCAGCCAATTCCGTGAGCATCCTGATTACCAGTGTTTTGAACTGTGCATCTGATAGATTGGATATCTCTTTGTTGCTCAGTTGTATTTTTTCTGGAGCTTTGATTTGTTCTTTCATTTGGGCCCTTTTTTGCTCTTGGCGTGCCTGTTAGTAGTAAGGGGTGGAGCTTTAGGTGTTCACCAGGGCAGGGCAAGCCACGTCACTGCGTAGTGACGCTGTATCTGGGGGAGGGGTCCAAGAGGAGCAATGCTGCTTACTCAGCTCTCTGCCAGTTTTCAGTCGCTTCCCCTGCTACCCACAGTCAGATTGGGCCCTTCTGGTGCTGATTCCCGGGTGGGTGGGCTTGTGTACGTTCTAGGACCCTGTGGGTCTCTCCAACGAGCTCTCCTGTGATGTGAGGCTGGGAGTTTCTCCCGCTGCTTCCGCTGCCACCAGCACCACAACCCCCACAGGTGTTTTCAATCAGAGGTTTGACGCTTTATTTCCTCCGTGCTGGAACTTGTGGTTATGCGGCCTATCTTGCTCCCCAGTTGTTCCTCCCAGTTTATCTGCACATGGGTGTGGGACTGCCCGGTCCGACAGCCGCCACCTTGCTGCGAGTCCTCTCTGCCTGGCTGCCTGACTCCCCCCCTCCTACTGGTCTGGATGAGTGTTTCTTCTTTAACTCCTTGGTTGTCGAACTTCCATACAGTTCGATTTTCTGTCAGTTCTGGTTGTTTTTTGTTTTTAAATTTGTTGTTGTCCTTCTTTTGGTTGTGTGAGGAGGCACAGTGTGTCTACCTACGCCTCCATCTTGGCCGGAAGTCTACTGAGTGGATTTTGATAGCAGTCCCTGAGTTGGAAGAACTTAGGAGAAGCAAATTTGATAGGGCTTTAAGAGAGCCAAGACAGCCCTGAGGAGAATCATATTTGAGGGCTGGCGGGAGAAAAGGAGCCTACAAGGGAAGGCTGGTAAGGAACAGAAGGTAAGAAATATCAGGAGTATGCAGTGTTTTTAGGAACCCAAGGAGAGTGTTCAGACAGGGTAATAATATTGCTTGATGTTGCTAGACAGCAGAAGAAAAGTTCTGCTGGATTCCAGAGCAAGGAACAGGTTGATGACGTTGGTGAATGTGTTTAATGAAAATGCTGAAAATTGAAGCAGAGGGTAGAGGACTTTAGAGATGAAGAGACCAAAATAGCAAATAAAAACAGTACTTGAGAAAGTTGGCTGTGAGAGAAAGTAGAGGAGACCAACAGCTAGAGATTATTATTAGTAGTGAAACAGGGTTTTTAAAAGTGTGTGTATTTTTTTAATAGCAGAGTGTTAATCATATTTGAGTGCTAGGAGAAAGAGTGATACCTATTTAAGCAAGATCAGGAGACTTATTCAGAGCATCGCCACATTGTAATAGTAAAGAATGATGCAAAAGTAATTGCTCTGTGGACACTGGTTTAATAAAAGTAAGTTGACATATTTCCTGACTTCTGTTTTCTCTAGTGAGCAAGGGTTAAAGATTAAAGGAGCAGGCAGGGGAACTATTTTGAAATAGATACTGTAGAAATTGTAGAAGATAGCTGACTAGGGAAATCTAGGGTTTTCTGTCTGGCATAAAGTGAAGGCCTTGAATTTAAAAGCAGTGCCAATATACACCTTTGTGTTTTTTGTTCAGCACCTGAGGTAAGGGCTCAAAAGCGGAAAGTGCTAGTTTGGTACTTACTGTTCTATTTCAGGTTGGTGCATCAGGAGAGAGCAGGGATACTGGCTTAGTGGTGATCTGACTAATGGACCGTGGCATATAAGCTGAGGAAGGACAGAAGTAAAAGCACAAGAGAACGAATAGGAAAGAGTTGTAAAGGCCTGGGGGACCTTATGTGCAAAGAGTGAGAGTAACTCAGTATGAAATTGTTCTTTAGATGAAGATGACACAAAAGGAAAATGAACCAGTAGTTTCTTTAGGGTTTCAAATCTGTGCTACTAGAATAGTGTTGCTGATAATAGAAATTGATACGGAAGGGAGAACAACACTTTAGACAATAAAAAAGGTCAGTTTTCACTATTATATTTTTAAGTTTTTATTTTTAGAAAGGGGGGAAGGGAGGGAGAAAGAGGAGGAGAAACATCGATGGGAGAGAGAAGCATCAATCAGTTGCCTCTTGGAGGCTTCCCAACTGGGACTGAGCCTGCAGCCTAGGCTCCTGCGGTGACCAGAAGTAGAACTGGCGATCTTTGGCTTTGTGGGATGATGCCCAACCAACTGAGCCACAGTGGTAAGGGTAGTTTTCACTATTTTGGAGTATGAATACCTATGAAACATCTAATACTGAGGTGACCAAGAGGCAGTTGGAAGTGTAGGAATGAGGTCAGGACTGGAAACAAAATTTGGATATTATAGTTGAAGCCATTAATTTACCAAGGAAGGGAAATAATGTGGAGTGATAAAGTCTTCTTTTGTACTATGTATATTTAAGGACTGGGAAGTGGAGACAGTATGCTTGCTACGTTTGAGCAGTTTGTGGAGAAACTCAAGAAGGTTAAACAGTATTTGAGTGAACAGGCCACTGGATTTCGGAACTCGTGAGTGCTTCTCCAGAAGGGTAACAAGACGTTGGGGAGCATAAGAGGAGATGTTAAGGATATGAGGAGTAACTGTGACTTCTTTGAAACATGTTTATTGCCAACGAATGATTCAAAAATTCCAAACTACTAGAAAAAAAGCAGTTTCATTTACTTCTGCCACTTGGTATGTTGGATACCTATGTTATGTTTAAATTGTCTTCTAAGTGATTTCATGAGCTTTTTCCATATGTAGGTTATTAAACTACTCCAGAAAGTCATACTCTGGGATGGGGGGGGGGAGGATTATAAGAGAAAACATTTAATATCTGCTATAGATTCATGCAGGGAAAAAATATTTTTAGTCTCTGCCCTTTGTTGGTAGTGAAAAAACAGGTGTTTTTTTTTTAATCCTCACCTGAGGATATATTTTATTGATTTTAGAGAGAGAAACGTCGATGTGAGAAACATCGATCAGTTGCCTCCTGTAACACGCCCCGACCAAGGATCGGACCTGTAGCCTTTTGGTGTATGAGATGATGCTTCAGCCAACTAAGCCACCTGGCTAAGGCAAAAACAAAGATTTTTATGGCCCAGGGTTAGGTCTTCCCCAGTGAAGGGCAACTTGAAGATGAGGTAGAGCTTAAAATTCAAGCTGTTTCTGGGTGATTAATTAGTTTTGTAGTTGGACAGTTAAACCTTTTAACTATTCTTACAAGTGTTCAACTTAGATTTGTTATATCTAGTTATCACAATCAAATGGAAGTGCTGGTTTTCTTCCTATCTTGCTGAGCTTTCACATTCTGAAACACGGTATAATTTACTCTGAAATGTAGTCTTTTTTTTTTTTCTGCTGGAAGCAGGCACATTTAATTACAGAAAGCTGTTTGTCATGGAAACATTTTCTTCTAATACCTCCCTAGCATTTTTTAAAAATTTTCATCATAATTACATTGCTGGCAAGATAAACTGTGGTAATTACATATGGAATTAACTGGTATGAATAAAATCCCCTGTAAGATGCATCTGGGACACTTTTCATTTGCAATTCCTAATTTGTGGTTTTAGGAAATGTCCCTGGTGATAGATGAATGTGATCAACATTTTCTTCTCTTGTGAGCCTGAGAATCTTCTAAAAGACTTGGCAAAAATTGTTATTAGGAAATGTCATTCTCAAAGAAGAAAGTTTATAATAATCAGTATTTTTTGGATAACATAAGAGTCAACTAAAGGTACTTGCCCTTAAATTTAGATATTCCTTCTTGCATAAGAACTCATTAAAAGCTCATAGGAACTTACAGTTAGGAATTTTTCTTAGCTTTAAAATGAAAACACCTTTCGAATATCTTGGGAAATAGTATATTCTTACAAATTAGATTACCTATTTTTATTGAACTGAATGTCATTGTGAAAATTGGCACTGTGTTTTAGCCACTAACATGAGTAATCTAGATACAGCTGAGGACCCCAGCACCAACTTTCAGCACCAATTTTGAGATTTTTGTCATTTTGAGTATAAAGTGTTTTAGAATCTTGCATATGAACTAACTGAAATGTTAAGATAATATCACACCCACATTGGGTTTATCCCCTCTGTACTCTCTGCTACCTCCCCCGACCCTCCCCCCTTTCCCTCTGGTAATCACCAAACTATTGTCTGTGTCTTGAGTTGCTGGTTGTTTTTTGTTTTTCTTTGCTTTGCTTAATCCCTTTACCCTTTTCACCCAGTCCCAAATCTCTTCTGACAGATGTCAGTCTGTTTGTATCTGTAAGTTTGTTTCTATATTGTTTATTTTGTTCAGTAGATTCCACATATGAGTGAAGTCATATGGTAATTGTCTTTCCCTGACTGGCTTATTTCACTTAGCATAATGCTTTCCTGGTCTGTCCATGCTGTTGCAAATGGCAAGATTTCTTTCCTTTTACGGCTGGGTAGTGTTCCTTTGTGTAAATGTAACACAGCTTTTTTATCCACTCATCTACTGGTGGGCACTTGGGCCGCTTTCAAATCTGGGCTATTATAAGTAACACTGCGATGAACATAGGGGCACATATACTGTTTTGAATTAGTGTTCTGGGTTTCCCAGAAGTGGAATCACTGGGTCATAAGGCAATTCCATTTTTAGTTTTTTGAGGTAACTTCATACTGTTTTCCACAGTGGCTGCACCAGTCTGCTTTACCACCAACAGTGCACTGGGGTTCCCTTTTCTCCACATCCTTGCTAACACTTGTCGTTTGTTGATTTATTAATGACAATCATTCTGACATGTGTGAGGTGATACCTCACTGTGGTTTTACTTTGCAGTTCTCAGGTGATGAGTGACGTTGAGCATCTTTTCATATGTCTGTTGGCCATCTGTACGTCTGTCTGTGGAGAAGTGTCTGTGTAAGTAGTTTGCTCGTTTCTTAATTGGATTGTTTGTTTCCGTGTTGAGTTTTATAAGTTTCTTATAAATTTTGGTTATCAAATATATCATTGGCAAATATGTTCCCCCATTCAATGGGTTGTCTTTCCATTTTGTTGGTGATTTCCTTTGCTATGTAAAAACTTTTTAGTTTGATGTAGTCCCATTTGTTTATTTTTTCCTTTTGTTTCCCTTGCCTGAGGAAATATACCAGAAAAAAATATTGCTACAAGCACTATCTGAGATTTTACTGCCTATGTTTTCCTTTCTAGGATTTTTATGGTTTCAAATCTAACATTTAACTCTTTAATCTATTTTGAGCTTATTCTTGTGTATGGTGTAAGAAGATGGTCTAGTTTCACTTTTTTTGCACATATCTGTCCAATTTTCCCAACACCATTTATTGAATAGACTATCTTTACCTCACTGAGTTATTTTGCCTTCTTTGTCAAATATAAATTGACTAGAAAAGTGTGGGTTTATTTCTGGGCTGTCTATGCTATTCCTTTGATCTACATTCCTGTTCTCATGCCAGTACCATGCTGTTTTGAGTACTGTGGTCTTGCAGTGTAGTTTGATATCAGGTAGCATGATTCCTCCAACTTCATTCTTTCTCGAGATTGCTTTGGCTGTTTGGGGTCTTTTGTGGTTCCATATAAATTTTGGGAATATTTGTTGGAGTTCAGTGAAATACGCCATTGATATTTAGATAAGAATTGCATTGAATTGTAGATTGCTTTGGGTATATGGACATTTTAATGATGTTAATACTTCCTGTCCATGAACAGAGTATATGCTCCTACTTATTTGTATCTTCTTCAGTTTCTTTTTTCAGTGTCTTATTTTGGAGCACAGGTCCTTTACATCCTAGGTTAAATGTATTCCTAGGTTATTTTATTCTTTTGAAGCAATTGTGAATGGAGTTGTTTTCTTAGTTTCTGTTTCTGATAGTTCATCATTGGTATATAAAAATGCAACTGATTTCTGGGTATTTTGTACTTTGCTACTTAATTCACTTATCAGTTCTAGTAGTTTTTTGGTGGAATCTTTAGGGTTCTCCATATGCAGTATCATGCTGTCTGCAAATAATGAGTTTACTTTTTCCTTCCCACTTTGAATGCCTTTTATTTCTTCTTGTTGTGTGTTTGCTGTGGCTAGGACTTCCAGTGCTGTGTTGAATAAGAGCGGTGAAAGCAGGCATCCTTGTCTTGTTCCCAGTCTTAAGGGAAACTAACGCTTGTAGTTTTTGCCTATTGAGTATGTTAGCTGTGGGTTTGTCATATATGGCCTTCATTATGTTGAGGAATTTTCACTTTGATGAGAGTTTTTATCATGAATGGGTGCTGTATTTTATCAAATGCTTGGATCTGTTGAATAGAATCAAGTGGTTTTTATCCCTCCATTGCTTATGTGGTATATCATGTTTATTGTTTTGTGGATATTGTACCAATTTTGTATCCCCAGAATAAATCCCACTTGATCTTTTTAATGTATTGCTGGATCCAGTTTGCTGATATTTTGTTGAAGATTTTAGCATCTATGTTCATCAGAGATATTGGCCTATAATTTTCTTTCTTTGTAGTGTCTTTATCTGGTTCTGGAATTAGGATAATGCTGGCCCTGTAATATGAGCTTGGGGGTTTTCCTTCTTAAATTTTTTGGAATAGTTTAAGAAGGATAGGTGTTAGTTTTTTGAATATTTGGTAAAATTCCCTTTGAAACCATCTAATCCAGGACTTTTGTTTGTTAGAATTTTTTTTTGTTACTGATTCAGTTTCACTAGTTATAGTCTGCCCAGATTCTCTGATTTTTCTTGATTCAGTTTTGTAAGATTATATGTTTCTAGGAATGTATGCATTTTGTCTAGATTGTCCAATTTGTTGGCCTATAGTTTGTTGTATTTTCTTACAGTTCTTTGTATGTCTTTGGTGTTTGTGGTTACTTCTCTTTCATTTCTGATTTTATTTATTTGGGTCCACTTATTTTTTTTTCTTGATAAGTTTGGTTAAAGGTTTGTCAGTCTTTGTCTTTTCAAAGAACCAGCTCTTGTTTTTATTGATTTTCTTTTGGCTCTTTTTTTTTTAAAGACTCTATGTTGTTTATTTCTGCTCTGATCTTTATTATTTCCTTCCTTCTGCACACTTTGGACTTTGTTACTCTTTTTCAGGTTTCTGTAAGTGTAAAGTTAGATCATTTATTTATTTATTTTAATTATATTTTATTGATTATGCTCTTACAGTTGTCCCAATTTTTCCCCATTACCCTCCTCCACCTGCTCCCCCCCCATTCTCTCAAGTAGTTCCCATACTGTTGTCCACGTCCATGGGTCATGCATATGTGTTCTTTGGCTACTCCATTTCCTGTGCCGTACTTTACATCCCCATGGCTTCACTGTAACTACCAACTTGTACTTCTTAATCCCTTCACCTTTTTCATCCAATCCTCCACCTGCCTCCCATCTGGCAACCATCAAAATGTTCTCTGTCCATGATTCTCTTTCTGTTTACTTGTTTTTTTGTTTTGTTTTTTAAATTCAATTGTTGGTAGATGTGTAGTTGTTGCCATTTTATTGTTCCTATTTTTTATTTTCTTCTTAAAGAAGACCCTTTATCATTTCATATAAGTTGGTTTGATGGTTATGTACTCCTTTAGTTTTTCTTATCTGAGAAACTCTTAATCTGTACTTCAATTCTAAATGATAGCTTTGCTAAATAGAGTAATCTTGATTGTAGATCCTTGCTTTTCATCACTTTGAGTATTTCTTGCCACTCTCTTTTACCTGCAAAGTTTTTTATTTCTAAGTATATTTTATTGGTTATGCTATTACACTTGACACATTTTGTTCTTACTTGTACTCCTATGCCTGGTACCCACATTCCCTTCAGCAATCCCCCCACCTTAGTTCATGACCATGGGTTGTTGTACATGTAAATTCTTTGGCTTCTACATTTCCTATACTATTCTTAACCTCCCCCTGTCTATTTTCTACCTACCACTTATGCTTCTTATTCCCTGTACCTTTTCCCCCTCTCCCCCTACCCATTCCCCTGATGAGAACCCTCCATGTGATCTCCATTTCTGTGATTCTGTTCCTGTTCTAGTTTTTTGCTTAGTTTGTTTTTGTTCAGGTTCAGTTGTTGATAGTTCTGAGTTTGTTATCATTTTACTGTTCATAGTTTTGATCTTCTTTTTCTTAGATGAGTCCCCTTAACATATCATATAATAAGGATTTGGTGATGATGAACTCTTTTAGCTTTACCTTGTCTTGGAAGTACTTTATCTGACCTTCAATTCAAATGATAGCTTTGTTGAATAGAGTAATCTTGGATGTAGGTCCTTGCTTTAGATGACTTTGACTACTTGTCCCCAGTCCCTTCTTTGCCTGCAAGGTTTCTTTTGAGAAATCAATCATCTGAGAGTCTTATGGGAACTACTTTGAGGTAACTCTCTTATTTTTTCTTGCTGCTTTTAAGATTCTTTCTTTGTCTTTAACCTTTGGCATTTTAATTATGATGTGTCTCGGAGTGAGCCTGTTGGAGTTCATCTCATTTGGGAATCCGTGATTCCTAGACTTGCATGACTATTATCTTCGCCAAGTTAGGGAAGTTTTCTTTCATTATTTTTTCAAATAGATTTCTAATTGCTTCCTTCTCGCTGCTTCAGCACCCCCATAATGCAAATATTAGTACACTTGAAGTTGTCCCAGAGGCTCCTTACACTATCCTCATATTGTTTGGATTCTCTTCTCTTCTTGGTGGTCTGATTGGTTGTTTTTCGCTTCCTATGTTACAAACGACTGATTTGATTCTTGGCTTCATGTACTCTACTGTTGATGCCCTGTAAATTGTTCTTCACTTCAGTTAGTTTATCCTTCACCTATAACTGGTTTCTTTTTATGGTTTTTTTTTTATGGTGTTGAAGTTCTTTCTGAGTTCATCTGCTCTTCCCCTAAATTCATTGAACATCCTTATAAGCAGTGTTTTGAACTCTACATCTAGTAAGTTATTTGTCTCCATTTTGTTTAGTTCTTTGTCTGTAGTTTTGTTGTGTTCTTTCATTTGGGCCATGTTTCTTTGTCTCCTTATTTGGGCATCCTCCTTGTGTTCTTTTCTATGTATTAGGTAGAGCTGCTAGTCTCCCAAGCCTGGGAGAGTGGCCTAATGTGGTAGGTGTCTGGTAGGGCTCAATGACACAGCCTCCTCTATTACCCAAACTGGGTATTCAAGATGTACCTACTCTGTCCCCCTCCTATTATAGTTGAGCCTTGATTGCCCTTGACATGTCCAAGGTTAGCCACCACCTGCATTCTGTCTGGGGTCACACAGCATAAGCTACAAAGTGATCTTCAGATGGCTACTGCTAGTGCCAGGCCTGGGCCAACTTAGCGAGAGGTGTGGCGCTCACTGAAGGCAGCTGCTACTTATTTGAGAGAATTTAGGAACACCTGAAGCATGGGCCAAGACAGGCCATTTGTATGGAAAAGCCAGTAGAAACAGCTTGTGTGGCCAGCAAGTTGGTTGGCAGGGCATCAGGGAATCACCAGGGTGGGACAAACAGTGTGAGCCAGGTTGGTGGAGTCTCCGATATGAAGCCTACTTGCCAGCTAGCGAACAATGTCAGAAAACGAACAATGCCTCTGCCAGCATTTCTGTCTGGGAGAAAGCTGCCCCCCCAGTTCTTGCCCTGATGCCAGACAGTGCAGTTCCTCCCCATATGTCTCTGGTGCCTTTCAGTCTGCTGCCCCTGTGCTCAGAGTGAGTGAGTCCGAGCATAGGCCCTTTAAGAGAAACTTCCAGGGATTCCAGCAGTTTCTGTCTGCCAAAGCCTCAGTCCCCACTCATTTTTAGAGCCAGAAGTTATGGAGACTTATCTTTCTGGCACTGGAATCCTGGGCTGGGGTACGTGTTGTGGGGCTGACACCCTTCGGTCCTGAGATATCCCTGCTGGTTTTTACCTGCCAAATGTGGCAGCCCATTCCTCATCTCTGTCCCTCCTACCAATCATGATATAGTTTGTTCTTTAATTCTGTAGCTGTTGGGCTTCCATTCAGCTCTGCTTCCGATGGTTCTGCATGATGGTGGTTCTATGGTTTAGTTGTAATTTTGGTGTGCTTGTGGGATGAGGCAATCTGTGTCCACCTGTGCCGCCATATTGACTGGAAGTCCTAAAGTAGATCATTTATATGGGATTTTTTTTCTTTTTCTTGAGGTAGGCCTGTAATGCTGTGGATTTCCCTCTTAGTACTGCTTTCACTGTGTCACACAGATTTGGGTTGTTGCGTTCTCATTTACATTTTTTTCAAGGTATGTTGATTTATTTCTTGATCTCATTGTTAACCCATTCATTGATTAGTAACATGTTATTTAGCTTCTATGTCTTTGTTAAGTTTTTTGGTTTTTGGTTTTTGTCCACACATGCCTCCAGGTCAATCCATTCTCCCTCCAGAGCCCAGGGTGAGTGGCTGGAAACCAAATTTTGTGTGTTGGCCCTTTAAGATGGTACCTTTGTCTCTAGGGGACTCTCATCTCTTTCTGAACAGACTCCCTGTTGATTTTCACAGCCAGATACTATGTGTGTACCTTTCCCATCTCTGGTGCTCTGTCTAGGGAGCCCAGCCTGGGGTAGACATTCCACGCTTCTCAGGGAGAACCCCTGAACTGTGATACCCCTCAGGAATCTGAGCCACTGCCCATGGTAGCAGGGCCAACCTTTTCTGTGCCTCTGCCCTTCTACCAGTCTCAATGTGGCTTGTTCTATAAATCCTTGGTTCTAAGCCACCTCATCAGCTAGTCTTCAGTTGGTTATTTAGGATTATTTTTCTTTAATTTATTTGTAACTTCAATTTGGTCCTGGGAGGAGATGAGTGTATCTCCCACATACTCTGCTGCCATCTTGAAATACCCTAGATAGATTTGTGATGCAACCTTGCTATGGTGTAGTTTTCTTCATTTCCCTTTCGTTTTCCTTTGGTATTTTAATGACATCTCTTTTGAGAAGTCCTTTGTAAAAGGGAGCAAAGGAAGAGATTTGGTACCAAATCCTTTATTGAACCTGAATGGGAAGAAAGGAAAGTAGTATGATTCTCTAGGTTTATAGTTGCAATGGGAATCAGTGTGAAAAATCCCATTAAGAGTGTAAAAATGAGGGTAAATAGCTGGGAACTTTCTGGTTAGACATTTTCTTTTGGGAGCTGTGTTTTAATCCAACAGGCCCCCGACCCCACCCTCCCTCCTCAATTTTAAAAGACAACCAGTGCTCTTTTCCATTATCTGTTCAATTTGTGACTCAATTACAAGATTACAAAAGAATTTTCCTTTAACAATATGTCTTGAGAGAGAATAAAGTTCTGGTTTTCTTAATATGGTGCTAGTGACAGCAGTGACTGAAGCATGATCAGCCTGTCTCAGCCGTGGCCCTCCAATGTATGCCTCAGATCTGGGCTGGTTCACTGCTCATATGGTTCTACTACCTCTTTATAGAAGAACCACTAGGCCCCAGATTTTGTGCTGCTTGCACACCACCCAGTAGGGAGTGTTCCTTTCAAGGGAAAGAGAAAAAAGCATATGTGGTGAGAGAGGTAAATAGCTGGTCAGCCACAACTTTTTTTTGGCGGGGGAAGGGGGGTGTCGCTGTCCCGTCCAGCAGGACCGCGTGTTGTTGTGGAGTGCTTGTCCTATATCCCTGGACAATGACAAACAAATTCACACGGACTAAAGAAATCCGGTGGAGAAAAGGGATGAGTGGCTGATCTCTCAAAGAGAAAAAAGCCCCCACCCCTGCCTCGACAAGCTTTTATTGATATTCTAGGTACATTACATCTAGAGTGGTTCTCATTAACTATGCATAGGTTCACTTTAGGTGTTTACCATAACAAAAGAAAGAAAGTCGCCAGTAGCTTCAAAGAGAAAGGTCATCTACAAATGTAAAGGGGAGAAGGCTGGGCTGTTTACATTTGTGCTTGGGAAGTCTAGCACAAGTCACAATAAACTTCTGCAGTTTCTATCCTACGTGAGGGAGTTTTTGCAAGAGCAAGTTTCAAAGCGGCCTAGGTACAATGCATGTCCGATTACCCACGGGAAACCTATCCACGGATGTGACCTGCACACCACACGTGATCTGGACTGCATTCAGATCCAGAGCTGAGTCACGAGTCACATCACGCACGAACAGGTTCCCCACAGGGGGGGAGATGAAGGAGATTACCTTAGAATGTACCTTACACTTCATATATTGTTTCTACTTATGTCAGTTAAGTTGTAGACAGATCTCTTATTGGAATGAGCCTTCTTAGTGTAGGACCTAGTGGCATCTGTGAATTATTTCAAATATAATTGAAGAGTAAGCTTTGCGAAATACATGGAATTTAAATAGATGCATTTACATAGTAGCAGCTGAGATCTGTTCTAGAAGGCAATTGAGAGCTTTTAAGGAGTGATGTTAAATTTAAGCGTATTAAGGTTCATGCGAATTTTGAAACAATGAGTTGGTTTTGTTGTGAGGCCAAGAAACATCTCATACTCTGAAAGCAGTCTTACTTCATTAGTTAGACCTAATCTTGCAGTGCCCACTACACACAGAACTGTCATTTTGAAGCTCGTTATGTAGCTGCTGAGGAAGTGTCCCTAAGCAGTTGCTTAGCATGGATGGATCCTGTAGCGTGCGGTTAAGCCACCTTGGCCAAACTGGTGAGCCCAGCGCAGGCCTCTGACCCGAGGCTGACAGTCTATGAGTGGCCTGGTGTGAAAACTACACAAACAGCAGTTATGGAAATTAAACTAGTCAGTGACATATGTCCTTCTCTCCTAGAAATTACTCCTTGATAGGAGGAGAATCATGGGCAATTCAGAATGGGAACAGTTTGTTCATTTGTTCTTCATTCAACACCTATTTGCATGCCTACAATTTGCCAAGCATTGTAATAGGCACTGGTGATTTATTCACGAACAGACCAAAGTTCATGCTTTCGTGGAATTTACATTTAGGACAGATAATTAGCATGTAGTACACTGTCAGAGTGCTGAGTGCTTTGAGGAAAAATGAAGCATCGTGGGGGAGAGGGGTGACTAGAGGGTACCATTTTAGATAGGCTAGACATGGGAGGGACTTCTGAAGAGCTGATGTTTGAGCAGAGTCCTAAGTAAAAGATAAAGGGGAAAGGCAACATGTAACCATCATGAGGTAGTGGGAGGCGAGAGTTATACAAAAGGTACATTCAGAGTATTAGTCCAGAGAAACAGAACCAATACAGTGGATGGACAGATAAGATTTACTATTAGGATTTGACTCACGTGGTTATGAAGGCTGACAAGTCCCGAGATCTGCAGTCAGCATGCTGGAGACCCAGAGAAAACTGATGATATAATTCCAGACCACATTCAAAGGCTCGAGACACAGGAAGATCCAGTATTGCAGTTGGAGTCTGAGGCAGCAGGAGAAAAACAGTATCCCAGCCTGAAGGCAGGCAACCTCTGTTTCATTCAGGCCTTCAGCTGATTGAATGAAGTCCACCCACATTTGGGTGGGCAGTCTGCTTTACTCCGTTGTTTCAGTGTTAAAAGTCATCTAAAAAAAACCCTCACAGAGACACCTAGAGGAATGTTTTACCAAATATCTTGGTATCCTGTGTTCTAGATGACACATAAAATTAACTATCACGGGTGGGAGCTGTTGGTAGCCACAGGAGCAGGATGAGTAAAGATAGATGAGCTCCAAATCTCCCCAGTGACTTCCTGCCAGATTACCTGATGATGAGAGCTGTCTTGATCTCTGAACTCTGTTGCATTGCCTGCATTTTCCTTTGTGAGGCCTGGCTGTTTGACTGCATTGAACTCACTCTGTTTTCGCTAAGTACTATATATGTGAGTACTTAGTTTGTCTCCACATTCAGGATTGCCATACGACCATTTTACAGAAGTGCCAGTAGTAGAGCCTGCTGATAGCAGTAGTCTTGTTCTTTGTATAGACATTACAGAAGTAAACCTAGAGGAGTCATAAAAACCTAATTCATTTTTTTTCTGCTAATGAAGGAAAACACTGGTGAAAATAAACAATTTATTATATAATTTATTTTTTAAAATTCACACTCCAGTTAATATTTGTAGAAGTCATTTATTAAATTGCTACTCTACAAAGAGCAGGCATGTTTTGGAAATATAAGGTGTAGGAAACAGTTCCTCCCTTCAGAAAGATCAGAGTCTGGTAGTAAGATCTGCATGTTCAAATATTCAGCAACGTAGTTTAGATGAGAAGTTAGGTTCAAGCTGTTTTGAATGGACAGGGCTTCGTGAAGATCATATTTAAGCCAGTCTTTGATACATAGAATTTATTATTTTTTATTTTTTAATATATTTTACTAATTATGCTATTACAGGTGTCCCATTTTTTCTTCCCTTTATTCCCCTCTGCCCTGCACCACTCCTCCCACGAGCATTCCCCCACCTTAGTTCATGTCCATGGGTCGTCCATATTAAGTTTTTTGGATTCTCCATTTCCTATACTGTTCTTAACTCCCCCTGAACTTCCCCTGTCTATTTTGTACCTACCAATAATGCTTCTTATTCCCTGTACTTTTTCCCTCATTCTCCCCACTCCCCTTCCCCGCTGATAGCTCTCCATATGACCTCCATTTCTGTGAATCTGTTCCTGTTCTAGTTGTTTGCTTAGTTTGTTTTTTTTTAGGTACAGTTGTTGATAGTTGTGAGTTTGTTGTCATTTTACTGTTCACATTTTTTATCTTTTTCTTAGATAAGTCCCTTTAACATTTCATATGATTAGGGCTTGGTGATGATGAACTTCTTGAACTTGACCTTATCTGGGAAGCACTATATCTGCCCTTCCATTCTAAATGAAAGCTTTGCTGGATAGAGTAATCTTGGATGGAGGTCCTTGCTTTTCATGACTTCAAATACTTCTTTCCAGCCCCTTCTTGCCTGCAAGGTTTCTTTTGAGAAATCTGCT